>JANHGL010006394.1:238456-346025 GCA_024611195.1 Ceyx melanurus
AATGGGAGTAAGTTGGAGCACAAGAGGTTTAGGGTAAACACAAGGAAAAACTTTTTCCCAGTGAGGGTGACAGAGCCTGACACAGGTTGCCCAGGGAGGTTGTGGAGTCTCCTGCTCTGGAGACATTCCAAACCCACCTGGATCTGTCCCTGTGTGTCCTCATCTAGGTGACCCTGCTCTGGCAAGGGGGTTGGACTAGATGATCTTTCTAAGTCCCTTCCAACCCCTACCATTCTCTGATTCTATGCCCTGGAAGCTGCCAGTTGCCACTCAAGCAAGCTGACAGCATCAGGTGTAGGTACACACACAATGCCACCAACAACCACTGAGCTCAGAGTTTTCCTAAACCCTTCACTCCCGTTTCCCTCACCATTCCTCCTGCCCCTCCCAGAGTAGGGGATGCTGTGAGCAAAACCACCTCCACAGCTCAGAGGCATTTGGGTAGAACCAGAGCTGTGCTTGCTGGCAAGAGAACAGCTCCTGGGAGAGCCCCTTGGCCCAGGAGTGTTTCTGTTTTGCTGGAAGGTACAAACCCTGCTGATTATCCTGCACTTGTGTGGAAGCATGTTTGCATTCTCAGAGCAGTGGTGCAAATCACTTTCCCTGGGTATTATCCTAAAAAGCTAGGGTATCCCCCAATTGCTTTGCTGTTCTTCACAAGATTGCCACTTGGGGTTTTGTGCTGGGGCAGCAGGGGTGAGATTAGCCATAAGAGAATTAAAAGCCATAAAAGAGGGAGAGGAGAGCCTGCTGCTGCTATTCAGGGCCAGTGGGAAGATCCACTCTTCTGCAGATGGAGCTTCAGAGCACTGCCTCCCTAACCTTTATTCTTCTTCTTTCACTGCTAGGGAATTTAATTGATCAAAGCAACCCAATTCTTGGCACAAGAGCTTGAAGCTGCAAATCTGTTCAGACCTTCAGCTTAGAGCCAGAAACCACCTCAAGTCAGCAGCAGGTTTTGCACTCAGCTTCTCCAGGGAGCGTGTCCCAGCACTGCAGTAGAGGCAATAATAGAAAGTGCTGAGAAAAGGGGAGGAGAAAGGGCTGATCAGACCAGCTCGTAAGGATTTGAGCTCAAGAGAGCCCACTTGGCTCAGAAAGTTTGGACAATTGGGATTATCTCAATGCCACAAAGTGGGAAGGCAGAGGTGGTGATGAAGTGCTGCTGCTTCCTCAAGGTTATGGAGATTCTGCAGCATCTCTGGCCCAGCAGCAGTTTGTCACTGGTGTTCTAGCACATGATGAGTCCCTGCTGGGGGGCCAAGGTCAGTGACACGAAGTTGGAGAGATGTTGCTCACATCCCAAGCACCCACCTCAAATGCAAAGGAAGAGGTAGAAATTTGAGGGAATTGAGGGGAAAAATGCCATTGGAAGGGCATGAAGGACACAGGATAGATGGCAGCACAGGAAGGCTTTGATGGGGAGCACCAGCCACCCAGCAGCCCTTGGCACCAGGGTGGGCAGGCAGCAGCAACAGCCAGCTGAGGCACTGCCACCAACCCCTGCCTGTGTTGGTGCCCAGCACCCAGAGCCCTGCTGGCACATCCAGACTGGGCTGCTTTGATTGCTGCTGGGATCTATAAAAACCACCCAAATTACAGCTTCCCATAAAACCCCAAGGTAGTTACTAAAACAGCCCCAGATCAAGAGCAGGGACCTGGCTCAGACCAAGAAGCAATTGGCAGAGCCAGGCTGTTAAAATTATCTACCTAAATATGGATTTCTGAGAGAGAAACCAGAAGTTAAAAGAGTGTAAACAGTTGTCATAAATATTTGAGTGAGATACAGACTAGAACAAGAACCTTTTGGTCTGGTGGTTGTAAAGATGCCTTTTTGCACTTCCAAAAGCATCCTCTGTAGCTCTTTCCCTGCCCGTTCTTTGCTCCTGTGGCTTTTTCTAGCCTGACTTTACATAAAGCTGTTGGCATCTGAAAGGAAAGCTGCCTGTGTTTTATGTTCTTCTTCATTTGCAAGAAAAACAAATGTAAATCACACTTCATATTTGCAGTACTGCAAAAGAAAATGTTCAGTTTAAGGTTCTGATACACACAGCAGTGGAATCTAAAAGTATAGTCAGTGACTGGGTAACAGACAAATGAGTTGTGGAGTTGCTGGTTGTTGTTTTGTTTGTTTTTTTAAGGTCTGTTTAGGTAAAAAGAAAGGCTTGGATAGGGAATACCCTTTCCCCTAACCTCACTTAGGATTGTTTTACATTAAAAAGGAAAAACCCACAGTGTAGCAAGCATGCAGCAAGCTGAGTGGAGTGTGCATGTTATGGCAACATAGAGCATCACCACTTATTAAAATGGTGATAGGAGGTGAAACTCAATTTAGTTGATGTCAGCAAGATTGCTAATGAGGCCTTTTTAAAATCTTTTTTTTATGATGAAAAGGCAGCTTTGTGCATCCTCTAATCAGCTTGACAAAGGACACAGAAAAATGCAGAGACAAATATTGCTGTAATTACCAAGGAGAAACACCCCAGCCAAATGCAGCAAGTAGCTGCAGCTCTGGTTGCAGATGCAGTGACTGAACGTTGCAGGTTACTTGCTGTGCTCAGGGAAGGAAAAGCATTTCATAACCCATCAACCACTTGGAGAAAAACCTAAACCCAACCCCAAATTTGCAGCTTTTTCCCCCTGGACTCAGCCATAGGCAGAAAGTACCTCTGACTAAGCATGATCTCTTTTCCTGCTCTGAAAGGGCTGATGCATCCCAGTTTCTAAGCTTCCCACTAGGCCCTCGCAGAGGTTTTTTCTCTTGATCTAGCTGATGGCTAAAACTGCCCTTTGGTGCCAAGCCCAGAGCCCAGACTGGCAAGGCTACAAAGACCCTTGGAGGTGGCAGCAGCAACATCAAAGGTAGGTGTGAGGGAAGGTCTTGCTGCTAGCCTAAGAGCTGCTATGCAAATGAAATGCTGCAGTGTAAGGGTATGTTAATGCCTGCATTAAGCCTCTGAACATGCCCAGTGTGAACCATTTCCAGAAGCCTAAGCAGATTCATTCTCAGCTGGAGGCTCGTATAATTAATAAAGGCACTGTGCCTTCTCTCCTGACCCAAGTGGCTAGGTACCAAACCATTTAGAGCTTTATAGGTTAACACCAACATCCAAAACCGTATTGGCAGCTTGTGCAGATCCTGGCACATTAGTGGGATGTGTTCCCAGCGTGAAATGCTGCTTAATAAGCGGGTCACTGCATTCTGCATTAGCTTCAGTTTCTGAGTGGGCTCAACGTATAGCCCCATGGAGAGTGTATTATGGCAACGACATCTCAAAGGGACAAAGGCATGGATAACTGAAGCAATGTCCATTTCAACACAAAAAAAACCCCCCACACTAACTCTCTTCTCACTGGAGATAAAGGCGTTTTGCAAAGGGCACTGCCACTGTTCAGGCATCCAGAGCAGCATCCTTCACCCCGACACACTGAAGGGGTTCACGGGTGTTCGAGGCAAAAGTGGTTGCTCCTTTGTGTCAGATTCAACCTTCTCCTCATGCAGCTGCACCAGCAACAGTCCCCATTTCACCCACATGGATGAGCAGCCCAGCTAGCTCACAGGACACAGCTGCTTCACTGGAAGAGAGGAGCTGCAAGAGTGGAGAAGTGATTTAAGATGATACTGGCCCTTCTTCCAAGCAGAGGTTGAGTACAGAGTCAGGTCAGATTTTAGTGAAGATGATTGTGTAGGAACCAGGCTGACTTTGCACCATGATACATCAGAAAGCTCAAAGAATTTCTCAGGTAATTCAGTGCAGAAGCCAGGGTGGGATGTGTGCAATGCCAGACACTCCTGTTAGTGCAGCAGCACACTGCAAAATGGAAATGGTGCCTTCCAGCACAGCCCAGTGTGCTCATATTCCCTGGGCCAAATAAAGTCCTACAGTAAAGGAATGATCTATTGCATGTGTAGTGCATTAGAGCTCTTCATTAACAGAGGGACTAATCAATTTATGGAACTCATGAATCAGGGAGGCTATTACTTATAATGATTATTGGCAAATTAACATATCAGAGGGTACTGACCCCGATTCATCTCCAGTGTGCACTTAGCCACACACAGCCAGGAAAGGGCTGAGCACGAGGAGACCCCGTGGCTGGGTTCAACCCATCAAAAAGAAAGAGGTCCCTTGCCAGACTCTGGTGCTGATCCAGTCGACCACTGAATGCTCACTCTCATTTTGAGGGTGCACATGAATTTGGACCAAGCTTCAGCCCAACAAGGATACTAGTGAGGAAGATCTTTCTGCACTAAAACCTCAGGGCCAGGCCGCCTGCACCCCAACAGCAGTGGTCCCACTGGCTGAATCAGACAGAGCAGGACACATGAAACACTTCCATCCAAGATTAAAAACTAAGAATGAAAGAAAAAAAGTGGTATTATTCCAACTACACTCAACCACAGAGCATTGTAGGCCACATGTATAAAGTGATTCTTTATTAGCAATCCTGTGGCTTTAAACCAGAGGAGACATAGGCTTTGAAATCCTACAGACAGACAATCATTCCCTATTTAATTCTACTAGGCTTTTTTCACAGAGGCTTTTTACAGTCTAAACTGACATTCTTCTCTCTATTCATTACCACATTCCTGGCCTAAAAACTGTATGACAAGGGAAAGGAAGTGGAAAATTAGGTTACAGTACAAACAAACATACTGAAAACGTTGCACATTAGAAAATAAATTAAGTTTAACTATTCTTTGCAAAGGTTAACTTCATAGGTTTTATTATTAGAAAATATCAAAACACTGTTCATTTACTTGCAGGGCTCTCCTGCCTGCTGCTTTGTTTCTGGGTCATGCAAGTGTCAGGAAGGGTCAGCTCCACATTACTTACAAGCCACGCTTGCTTAACAAAGTAATCCACAATCTTTCCAACATTCATCCACTGTTAAGCACTCTCACACGGGGTATCTCCACATCAGGGGCACTCACAGGTTCCCCAACACAAGGAAGCTCCTACCAGCTGAATCTTTGACCCTCTGAACATACACATCAAGGGCAGGAGACTCCTTAAATCAACATTGCCCCACTTCAATCAGAGCAGGAATGCTGCTCTAGACCAGTGGAAAGCCCATCCTTGACATCAATCATCTTTCTGTTTACTGAATTAAGGTTTAATCAGAGGTTATCCTTGGCTTTGCTCATTCATTACAGCTCATTTTTGTCCTCAGAACAACAGCCCCATCAATACAAAGTGAGGCCAAAATTGCAGGATATTAGTGCAGGGCTCTGTGTACTTCTCTTAGCTACAGAGATGAGTGGTTTGGATGACAGCTACACCCAGATGCACCCTGCAGTGCCAGCTCTTCTCTCCAGTTTTCACTGGAAGGGAGCACAAACACCCCAGATCCTCACACGTTCCAGCCAGTCTCCATTGAGGAAGGTCAGGAGATGACAAACACCCACCTCACCAGGGACGTGCTCCAACAGGTCAGTTTAGAAACCTCTGTCTGCCTTCCCTATGCAGTAGTTTTGGAGATGTGTTTGGAAGTTGTGTGCCAAAGACCTTGCAGTGAGGAGGGAAAACTGCCCACATGACGTTCACAGTCTGCTCCAAGGCAGACAGGATGACATAAGTGAGAACAAAGGGGGGAAAAAAAAAAAACCCTCAGTGTTTAGAGCTACCCACGGGCTTAATAGGTTTCATCTTGGTGCACAAGCTAATTGTCAGGCCTCTGTCCTGGTGCCATCACTGCAGAGCTCCCTCTTGCTGAAAGCTGCCCATTCTGGGGCTGCAAACATGCACGTCTTAATCATCACCATCAGTGGACCCCACAGAGCAAACCACAGAAGCCCAGCTGCAATATTTACTTTTCTACAATGAAAGTCCCCCAGGAAAAAAAGAAAAAAAGAAGTGGGGATGGGGAAGGGACCCTTTTCTTTTTTTCTGAGCACTCGAACTCACCATGAGGAATGTAATTACACTGATAGCTCCTCGTGCTCTATGAATGCTCTGTGTGGGTCACCAGATTTGATAGGACACTAACAAGAAAAGAGTGGCTCACAGTGAAGCAAAGCTGGAGAACTGGCTGGCCAAGTTCCTGTTCTGTCAAGCACCAGCATTTCATCACCTTGAGGGCATTATTAAACTTGCCAACCCTTTTGCTCCTCTTATTAGCAAGA
This sequence comes from Ceyx melanurus, assembly GCA_024611195.1. NCBI lineage: Eukaryota > Metazoa > Chordata > Aves > Coraciiformes > Alcedinidae > Ceyx > Ceyx melanurus. The sequence continues at coordinate 244,584 of JANHGL010006394.1, forward strand.
CATTTCCTGGAGAACAGGAAAGGAGGAGGAGAAAAGGCACTAAAACATCCTCTCTAAAGACTCGAAGACATTTGTCCGTTTTATGACTCTTATTTGTTCTTGCTCTCTCTGTTCTTGCCATTGTGCTTCTCCCCATTTGGATCGTGTTGACATCACTTCTTTGTTATCTCCCTAAATTAGCTGTAATGAAGTCCTTTGAGCTACATGTGCACGCCTTATTTTTTCAGTTTTTGCTTCTCTGAACCATCCCTATTCACTTTTCCCCACACTAGAGCCTCCCTCCCCCCAGCCCACAATCTGCTTTTCATTTGCTCCCTTTCACCTTTGGTTACCCAATGGCCAATAGCTGGTGTACTTTACAAAATAAATCACTTTCTAACTGACTCTCCTTGAGAAGGGGTAGGTACCCAGATGGAGAAATCTTGAGCAGAGCTGAGACTGAAATTTCAGTGCCCCAAAAACACAAGGACAAAGAGTAGGAATCAAAAGGAGATAATGTGGAAAAAAAAAAACCAAACCAAACCAAACCTGAAAGGGCACTTGGAATTTTGGGCACGTGCAAACAAGGCTAAGGGACGTTCAGAGCCATAAAACCACTGGACTGCAGATCATGCAGCCGTAGCACAGCAGCCTGGCTGGCCACCTGACCCTCACTTGGGGAGATTGGAAGCTGGTTTTATGTAGCATCTTTGGTAATCGTGGCATTTCACTGCACTCTGCAGAATAATGAGTTAGCACACTGCAGCTATTATGCACTTAGCAATAGAGCAAGACAACCTTGCACATCTCAAATCCATTTGATTGAGAAGCTGATGGGCAGGGCAGACGGGTTATCCTCTGCCTTTTTCAGAGGTGTTATGGATCTTTAGCTTGCCTTTTGCAAGGCAATATAAAAGCTGAGCAGTGTCTTCTAAGGAAGAGAGAAAAAGGATGTTTGTCCTGAGTCATAGCTCACTTTAAGTGGGTGACAAGGACTCTACAGTTCAAGAACTGCCTCCCATTCCCTATCAGGATGATGGGAATGTTTTGATGATTAACTATGTCAAATAGCATGATTTTCATCCTGGATCTACTTGAGAATTAGCTTCAAAATATACAGAAGTGGAATGATTCAAGCAGGAGTGGGTAAGGTCCCTGAGTGTCAGGTCTTTACACGGTCTGATTTGTCCTGCTCTGCCAATTACTTTGCTGGATATTTACATCTTCTTTTTGTATGTGTACAAACATTAATCCAGATGTGGACACACAGGTACATCTGCACATCCTATGAGCTTGTCACCCTGGACACATCCATCCTTTCCCATTGCATGCTTACTGTTACAGAGACCCCACTCCCCAGAATCTCTTGGGGAAGGTTGATTGATGGGAAGCCCCTCTCTGGTCACTTCTCTTTCTCAAGAAGCACCTGACACTGCTGTTGAGACTAAATTCTTCTCCTGGAACTGGTCTCAGCCTCACATGCCTCTTCTGACTGAGAAATGAGATGGGCCACCAGTGACTGCACCCTCCTGGCCAACTTCCCATGCTGCTAAACCTATGCAGGGCTCAAACAGCTGAAACCTTTTGTTGCTGAAAGTGAATCATTAACTCAAAACCAAGCCCCCAGCTCTCAGCATAGGGTCACAGTGGGAGCCAGAACATTATTTTTTACCAAAGTTCTTCAGTGTGCTCAGGTGAAAGGTGAGATCGGCACTAGTCACGTGCTGCTTTGGAGATTTCTAAATGTTATTTAAAATTTCTCTTATCATTTTGTTCCACGATGGCTTTGTAATTCTCCTCAGTGTTTCCCAGGAGAGCCATAAACACCCTGTGAGACCCCAGCAACGTTTGTAACAGTGATTATTGAGAGGGCACCACAACTGCCAACATTAGCCTTTGAATTAGAAACAATGCACACAAGAAAGGCAACACAGGCCCCCAAAATGGAGTTTGAGGGACTTACTGCCTGTGTCTGCCCCCCTTCCTCTCACCCTTTGTCTAGCTCATCCTTTTAAACATTAAGCTCAGCTCAAGAGGAGTTGTTCTCCATGGAGGACGTAGCACACGGGGGCCCAACTGCAGAACATCAGGAGCTTTTACTGGTGGGGTGAGAATTTCCCAACCACACTCAAAGCACTTTTAAAAGATGCACAATTCTTCCATCTAACTCCAGGGTCATGTAGGAAAGGCAATTCTCCAGCCTTTGCAGTCACAGTGAAACTTTTCAAACAAGTCCAGTGCAGCAAGATGTTGTGCCAAGTTACCTGCAAACCCCCAGGATAATAGCTCTGAGGTCAAACCACTCCATTTCCCTGAGAGAAGTGTTAACTCTTCCATCTGATAAGAATATCAATGTCACTGTTCAATATGTGACACATTCTTTTTTGCAGAAACACAAAGCCAATCCGTTTATCCATTTGTGGAGGGTGTCACATCAATTACTGGGACAGATGCAGCAGGGAAACTCAATTGCTCTCATAGATTTCTTCACACCCCCCCCCAAAGTTAAATCTGCATTTTTTCCAATCCCAAAGGAAGAAAACCACCCCTACCCCATTGTTTAAAATCTCCACTGCTGCAAAAATAAGAAATCCCAGCCAACCTCATGGATGTAAAATCCCTCCATGGTGTCCCATCAGAATCTGTTCCCCTGCAACTCTAGGGCAAACACTTGCCAGTCCACAGAGCTGTGGCAACACTGAGAAGTGAAGACTAGAGCATCAAGATTAGAGAGCCCTGCCCTGCATCAGGCATTATCATCACCATTTCAGACTCAGTTACTGATGCCTTTGTGCAGGGCTGTTATCAGATAAGAGCTGTACCCAGGGTGTAGGGTATCTCATGGTAGGAGCAGAGGAGTGACACCAAAGCACACCCACCAATGTCACATTTCCCCCTTCCCTCCCTAACCTCAACTGAGCTGCAGAAAAGCAGGTCATGCCTTTCTTTTGATGAATGCTGAGGTGGGCAGTGTTGAGTTAAAAACACACTTGGCACTACTCATTTTTTTTTAATGGGACCTGCAGCCCTTGATGCCTCTTTTCACCTCTGCAGGTGCAAACTGCCTCCCCACCCATTGTGGGCAGTGCCTGTTCATGCAGGTGACAAATCAGCACCCTCAAAAGCCAGGCTGCTTCCACAGTCACTGCAAAAGCTGCTCTCAGGACATGTCAGGTAGCTTCCCAGTTCTCCCCCAGTACTAGCCTGGGCAAGAGGTGAGTAGAGAGGACAGTAAAGTGGCTTTCAGAGGCACTGCAGCTGCATTAGATGCTTCTTGTTAGCCCAGCTGTAGGGTTTGGGAGTCCCAGTGAAACCCTCAAGAGCTGAGGCCTTTGGCCCAACCTGCAGTCCCTGATGCAGTAGCCTGGATCCATGTAAACTCATTATTTATTAGCTTCTGGAATCACAGCTGACAGAATACCACAAGTAAGGCTTTCCCAAGACTGACAGATGTCAGAAACACTTAAAAACTGGTGAGAAACTTCCACCTCTTGGGATTTCTTCAAACTACAGAGCTTGACATAACTCACTCAACTTCAAGCACAGCTTATTTTTCAGGTCCTGACCTTATCAGGAAAGGTATCACGAAGGTAAATATGAGATGTAGCATTTGAAAAGCAGCCAAAACTTTTCCAGACTATGGAAATACCTCATTCATTCTGAGTTTGCAGCCCAGACCTGGTCTTCACTCTACAGCATTTCACTAAATACAGGGGTTTATATTCTACAGAAGTACTTTGAAAGGGAGTTGAGCAAGCTGGACTTGATCTTCTCCATCCTACATCCTCCTAAGATCACCACTCTCTGGAGGTTTTATCCATATTTTAAAGAGCATGTTGTGGTTTCTCAGCAGCTGATTTAAGCCTCCATCAGTCCCCAGTGTGCTGGCACAGTTAACAAAAGCACCCCCAAGGGCAGAGCAGCTCTGTGCTACCATTCCACTGCTTGGATGCAGAGAGCACTGTGTGCATTAGTCACACTGCTGTGGTGTGGTCTAGGTGCTTGCAGGGTTAGAACTGTGGGCACTGCTTTAAGCTTTAAAAATGCCACTTCATCTCCTCTGCTTGAAGAGCAGCTCCTGCTGGATTCTCCAGCCCACCTCACCCCACACACCCCCAGCCTCTTCATCTGAGGATGGAGAGATTAAAAGTATCTGAGAAACTGAAGTGATATCACAGCTCTCATCCCACAGGCCAGTGATTCAAGCAATCTCCCACGAGGGAGGAAACCCACCTTAGTTCCCTCCTCTTCCTCAGAGCCTGAGCCCACACCCCACCTTAGATCACTCCCACTCCAGAGTGCCCACTGGTATTCAAGGATTCAAACCAGACAAGAAACACCCAAAACAATCCCCCTGCATCAGCAGGGCAGCTGAAAAGAGCCCAACCAACATTTTGCAGAGCCCTGTTATTTACTTCACCTTGTCAAGCACATTTTTGGAACTTCATTTTACCAGCCATTTATTAATTACTGACTTGCTAATCAAGTGCTGGTGAGGAAGGCATTAAAACTGAGAAGCAACACCAAGGCATTTGATAAACTAGAAACACCACTTCAAAGGCTACAGTCTCTTGGTAATAGAAGTTCTAGTTAAAGGCCTCCCCACGCATCTATGCCTTGATCTGTTAAGGTTATTAACATGGCAAGCACAGCTGTATTTTTAATAATTAGCTCCTTCAGCCTGTTTTCAGTGATGCTCCTCATTTCAGATTCAAGTTCAGCTCCATCCCATCCAAAGCCCTGCACAAATGATAACACCAAAGTTACAGCAATGTTCAAAAACTTAATTCTGAACTCATTTTAGGCTTCCTCAAGACAGCAGGCAGCCTCTGCCTAGCACAGCTTAGGGAACTTCTCTACAGCAGGGTTAGTTTAAGTAATGATAATATTTATGTTCTAAAGAACACTCTTTAAACTGTTTAACACCTCCCACATAATGACATCTCCTATTTTTAGAAGGAAGATGCCTGAACATCAGAAGCAACAAAGATCAGAGCAGCAAGTTTGAAGTTGAAACTCGTTTTTTATGATTTTACTGAGGCTGGAGAAGGGGTTGACTTTTTTTTAGCCACCTCTCATAGCTGAGCATCTTTCACACAGAAACACTGGGAACCCAAGTGGATTTTGAGGTCTGCCATGAACACTCACTGCTGCTGGGTGTGGATTAAGTGCCCTAAACCCTGTAATTAGAGTTAGCCCTCCTATAACACACACACATTTCTGCCTGAGAGAAAGGAATCCAATTTCAGTTCCTATCAGGGAAGAACTTAATCACTTCTGGATTATTACTGACTTGGCCAGTGTTTTCATGCAGTTCCAACAGCACAGCCCACTTCTGTCCATTGGATGGATTTTTTATGGACAGGTGGCTTCTTTAGGACAGGCAAAATTTATTATACATGGGAATTTATCATTTATGCTTTGGGTGAGTTAATCAGCCCTGCATGCTGCTCCATGAGCATGGTGTTACCCTGAGCTCACCACCCAGACCCATGCAGGGTTAGCAGGGCCTGGGGCATCACCTCTTAGAAGCAGCCCTGAGCTTTTTTTGTTCCAGAATCCCACATCCCATTCCCCCAGGTCAGTGTTGAGGTGCTGGCCCTGCACTGGGGGACCACAGTGGTTCAGGGAGAGCCCAGCTGGGAGCTTCTCATCCAAAGAGCTGGGGGCACTACCCTGAAGTGCTAGAGGCACCTTCCAGCTTCAGCAGCCCCCATCCCCTTCCCTCCAAGTGGTATTTCTGTGCTGTGCCTGGCTTCAGAGCTGCCTCCCAACCTCAGGGACTGGGCTGCATGCTGGGAGGAAGAAAAAGAGCACTTTGGAAATCCTACTAAACCCACTTTCTGAATCTGGGACAAGTCACTAATTATTTTTACAGTGATAATGCCTGAGAGTCAAAGATGACCAAGCAGACTGCTGAAATGAGAGGGTTTTATCACAGCAGTGAAATGGAGGAGTATTTAGGCTGTGAATGAAGTTTGATGTTCTTTGCTGCTGTTCCCCTTGATGGGGTTTCTTCCTTGCTTGGAGGGCACCAACCTCCTCTCACTCCTTGCAGTGTCTGCAACAAAACCCTGCACCCAGGGCCTCAAACACAAATAAACTTTTCACCTTGAAGTAATCTGTGCTATTTGAGCACTTCTCACAACTGTCAGCTTTGGCACTTCAGCAGTTTTATTCCCAGAGTCCATAAGTAATTAATATCTTGCCCTGGATAATACATTGAGAAAGGTAAGGTGATGACAGCAATGGCTCCAACAGGAAAGGTGGCAGGTAATGGCATCATCCTGAAGGCACAAAATCCCTTCAGCCAGGGCATAAAGAAAATAGGCTTTGCAGGGGATGTAAGCAGGGACAGATAAAGGCACAAGAAAAGTTAATGCCCCCTCAAAACCAGAGCTGGACATTCAGAATTGTTTGAAATACACTGTTTAGATGTAATACTTAATTCACCTCAAAAATGCTCTATACTGTAAGCACCCTGCCAAGAATTAATAAAAAGAATATATGCATATTTCTCTGTATTTACACTTTTCTGCCAGTATTTTGCATAAACAGATCAGAGGAAGGGGGGAGAATAAACACACACACAAATGAAATGGTTGAATACTGTGCAATCCTTTAAGGATTTTGGCTTCAAGATTTTTTGTAGATGCCAAAACAACAAAAAAAAAGGCAAAATGTTTTCACTCAAGCAATCTAACAGCACTCACATCCTATTGAGACTCCAGTGACAGGCTGACAGTAATGCTCTGTGCTAATACCAAAGGACAGAAGATACACAGTGACCTAAAAACACACCACTTGTTTGGTCTTATCTGCTTATTTCTCTATGCACTGACAAGTTCTGTTGGTCCTTGTACAGCTCCTGCACCCCTGAAAATCTGCACTAGCATCCAACCACTTCCCTGTTAGTTCTCCTGAGTGAGCCAGCACTGAAAATGATTTATTCCAGCCCCTTTTTGAGCCATTTCTCCACAGACTGGCTGCACACAGCCATGCTGAGAGCTCCATTTCTTCTTTGCACAACACGTTATCAAAACAGCTTCTCAGTTTGTAGCAGGCACTGCACATGGATCATAGCCAAGGGACTGGACCTGTCACATGAGGGAAAATGTTGGAAAGGATCAGTTTTCTTACTATAATACAGCCCTGTCATGTAAAACTATTGCACCACTTATCCCAGAGGCTTGGGACCATGACACGTGGGTTCTCCTCTGGATTTCACCACTTGTAGCTTCTTGTGGTTATTCTTTCTGTAGCTCAACAAATGCAAATCCTCAGGAATGAAAACCATTTAGGGATTCAATCCCTCCTGAGTTCACACATGTTTCAAAAAGAAAAAGACAACCCTGGTGCACAGCTTGCTCAGAAAAAAACACTCTCCTTTTGAAGCTTTCTGTAGAGAACCTGGTACCAGCAGTATGTTGAGGTACTCAGGGAACATCACTTCTGTCACGGGAGACTGCAAAACAGAAATATAGTCTATTTTCTAAACTTCTGGGGATTTATCCTTGATTTTTTTTTCTTGTTTTTTGGTCCTTCTTTTCCCCTCCTGCAAAGCTCTGCAGTTCAGAGCTGTCAGCTTTGTTTCATTCATGGGTCCTGGCCCAGCTCCAGAGGCCAGGGCTCTGTCTGATAACACTGGATACTTTTTGAGGAGACACTGAAAAGCTCCATCAGGAGCACAGTGGTCTGAAAGCTTGCCAAAAATCTGCCTGACTTTATAAGCTCTATTAGTGGTCAGCCTCACGAGCAGAGTTTGTGAGCACTGCCAAACTGCTCTGGCTGCACTTAGACGTGCTGGTCTGGCTGCAGCTGATGCAGACTAAGAGGTGTCCCTCCCCCAGCTCTCCCTTAGCTTGTCACCACCTTCCAGCCAGAATTTACCACCCCCCTTCTCTCTGACAGCACAGCTCCACATGCACTCACAGCCCCAGCCAGCTGTGCTCACACAAGCCAGGTTGAAAAATGCCACCATTAGCTAACTGAGGTCATATGGCCAGGCACAGGACAAGGATGACCAAGGTAGGAAGGCTGGAGAGGCTGCAAGCTGCAGCAAGCTGGGACAGCAGGGGAGGTTTTGGGACAGCAAGGAGCTCAGTGGTGTGTCCCATTTCAGGAAGAAACTCTCCTCTTGGAGGTTTCCAGCAGCTCCATCCAACAGAGCAAGTTTTTGACCACTGTAAAAAGCCATTTTTTCTGCTGTTTCCAAAACAATGCCCAAGAATGCACAGAGAAAAATTTCACACAAAGAAAACCTCCTGCTATCTCCAGGCAGTTTGGACACCAGGAAGTTTGCATATATTTCTATTAATAGCAATGACACATTATCTAAAAGGAATGAAAGGCAGATAATACCAAACTTGGTGCATGTGTTAGTCTGTAGACAAAACACATCTGCTTTCTCGTAACTGTTCTAGCACAAACAAAAGATACTTAAAAAAGAAACCCTCACAGTGAATTTAGGTGTTTTCCTCCTCTCCCCTCCAAACATGGAGAACTTCTCCATAAGTTTCAGTCCTGCTGTTTCCTAAGAACTAGCTTTTTGAGGACAGGTGGAGAGGAAAAGAGGAGCAGAGGTGTGTGTCACTCCATCAGCACAGCCCTAAGCAACATGTGCCCTGAGACACACAGTGCAGTCCCCAGACCTGTATTGGGACTGGAATTCACTGGAGTGACAGAAGCTGTGCAGTGGTCCCCAAGGATCTCTCTTTACCACTGAGTGATCCCTTCTGTCCCCCTCTCCCCATACAGATGCTTTACAGAGCTGGCTCAGCCTTTATGGGGACACTATTTCAATTAAAACATGCAAAGCAGACAGATGATTCATAAGGAAACCTCCCCAACAATAACAGACTTCCAGCAGACACTGCTTGGACTGCCCATCTATCTCAACTTATATGTCCTTAAGGAAAACAAAACCAGTCACACTGGAGAGCTGAAAAGCAGGCAGGTCTCAAAAGAACCTTTAATTCATCTCTTTCCACAGCCTACCATGGGATTTCTGGGGGCTTGCTACACTTCAAGTGCTTAGACTCCTCTTTTTCTACATCTAGTGGCCAGGAGATCAGCCAGCCAGCTCTTCATCACCAGAATAAGGTCACCACTTTCCCAGCCAAGAGGGAGCTATGTGATTTTAGGAGGTGAAACCTGACAGTACTGAGCACTGTGGGTACCAGAACCCCCACAAATGTGTGGTTGTAGTGGTAGTGACCATGCCCAGTGCTGCTGTGACATCTACCAGCACATCCAGCTGCCCTGTAGACACTCAGAAAATCAAACCTCTGTAAGCTATGAACTGCTGCCCTCATCTTAAGATGATTCACTCAGATGCTGAAACTTTAACTGTCACTGTTGTTAACCCACAGCTCAGCAAAACATGCAAGAAAGGCTGAGAAGGGGTGGAATAGGAATGTCTGCACCATCAGAGTGAGTCACAGCTCATTTTGGCACCAGCAGCAAGCAGAGGCTGCACCCACCACTTCTCCCTTGCCTTCAAGAAGCTGAACCCAAAGGCAGACCATCCAAGCCCATCTACAAAGGGCCTAAGCTTCAAAGTGAAGCCAAACCAAAGGAACCAAGCAGAGCTCATGGGTGTGTTCCAAGCCCACAAGGAGAGCTCAAAGGGTCTGAAAAACATTTGCACAAACAGTTTCTAGTAAGAGAAACAGAAGATCTTCCAGCTATAGCCACTGCTAGTCTCACATTGTGAGTGTTGCCATGACTAGAGGGAGACTGTCAGTAAATGAATTGGATGTGGTACCAGTAGGGATGTCAACCATGGGAGAAAATACAACAGGAGGCAAACTAATGCATTCACATGGAAAACTACAGCAATGCTCTGACTTTGGATCTAGGTTAAGGGCTTCCAAGATGAAAAGAGAGGAGCTTTGCAACATCCTTACTATCGATTCATTAGGTAAATGTCACAGCAAATGTTACTGGAAGTGCTGTGCTAATGAAGACACTGTATTTAAAGATGGCATTTTACAAGTGCAGAGGAAAATCAGTCTCATCTGCTTCCTTATCATTTGATTGCCTTCTATTCTGACTTCCCAGCTCCAGCTTGTCTACTCCTCCTGCCCTGCAGTGGTGTGTGCTGCTCCTGGAGAGCTACACAATGGGGGGGCTGAGCCTGCAGGTCCAAGGAGACTTGAGCTGGTCTAAGCCAAGCTTGTGCCATGCCAGCCTTCCTCCCACTTCTGCACCCCCCCCTTTCTCCTTCTCCACTGCTGGGGGTTGTCCACTTCTGTGGCAAGCTGGCCTGCTGTGGTCTGAGGTCACCCTCCAGCCTCCTTTCCCTGGCCACTGGAGGAAAATCTGAAGAGATGGCTTCTTTGCCCACCTTTTTACCCTAAATATACTTCATGCTTTTCTCCAGGACCACATTCCCAGTGATTCCTTATACTTCTCTCACATTCATGGAACACAAACACACACCCAACCTGCTGGGCTGGAAACCCCTGAACCTTTGCCCAACTACTTCAAAACTAGTATCTTGTGCAGTATCATTTGGCCTAGATTACTTTTCCATGAGCACAGCTGCCTACTACTTCCAAACAGATTTCACCTAGCCCACATTGGAATATTAAAGATAATCCACAGACTATTATTCATTTTGAATGTTTTAGACCAAATCCTCATATATTATGATGCTCCAAATGGCTTTGTTTGTGTTTTCTGTACCCATAATTCCAAAAAGATTCTCCCCAATGAAAAAAATAAATAAAACTATTTGGAAAGAGATTCCCCCAAAGCCCCTCCCTGTCACTGAAGCACAATGTTCAATATTGCCCTCTGCTTTTTGATATGAGAAAATTATAAGAAAATGGACCAAGAACATTTCAACCATGCTTCCTGTACAATATAGTGTAAGCACTGTTAATATCTATTGCAGATGTGCAAGTTATGTTTGGAAATGGGCTCCAGTGCCTCCCAGCTTTCAGCCATACACAGATTGACAAAGCCAGAGTCAAAACAGCCCTTTTCAGTTTCCCACAGCACCAATGTCATTCACCCTAGCACAGACCATCACCATTTCCCTGATTCCCAAGCATCAAAGAGCCTCTTCTAGAGCTGAACAATCCTTGTGACAGAACAGCTTGGCAGAGAGAGGATTTCCCAAAACCCAACATGACTTTTCAGGGGTTGCTCAGTCTGTGTGTACTGGTCACCTACTCCTTTTTCTCTCTACAGCAGCGTGAGCCATCAAAAGTTGCTGTTACCACTCCCTGCAAAGTGCTGCCTCATTTTCTGCAACACAGAGCATCAACAGGAAAGGGCCCTCGAGCAGGTGCAGACCAGTATCTCTTGTAAAGAAGTCACCACCACCCCCCAGTATCTCTCAAGTAAATGCAGACAATAAGGAGCTGCACTTGGGCAGGGGGTGGGAAAGGCAGGAGGACATTTATTCCATGTTAAGTCCTATAGAGGCATTGGTTAGATTTACCAGCCATGGATGGATTTGGGGTTAGGATCATCAGGGTAGGAGGATTTAAAGGGTCCCTCATTTCCAGCATCCTTCCCTTTTTTATGGTGCCCTTTTTTTTCCCCCCCCTCCACAAGGAAATTTAAATTGTTGCTGCAGTATTGCTGACCTCTTTCACACGGGGCATCAAATCTCTGATGAGTCCCTCAAAGCCCTGTCCTTTCCCAGTGCTGTATCCTATTAGTGCACTGACCCTTTGTGCATCCAGCAGAGCAGCTAACCAAGAAATGCCTTTGGAATCTGAAAGCTGCTGCACAAAGGCAGCCCTTGGGTGTGAATAGGGCAGAGCAGAGGGGTTTATTCCTCCTTGGAGTGAGCTCTTCTCCATGGCATGGGGGTTACAGCAGAGCACACAGAGTTTGGGCCCTTCAGCAGATATTCTATTAAAAAGGAATCAAATTGGAGTCTGTGCCAGGGAGTTGCCAACACAGAGCTCTCAGCAGCTGACTTTGGTGGTGTAAGCAGCCTAGGACACAGCCAGCTTCCCAAGTCTGGGGGGAAAAAGTAAAACAGCAACAAAATCTGACTGCCTCTGATCAGAACAGCAGCTGTCCAGTTGTGTACCACAGAAGGGCATCCCATTCAGAACATAATAAAGGGAGCACTTCAAAAACAAAGCAGCTTTCAGGTATTAGAGCTACAAAAGCTTTAAAACATTCCTTAGAAGATGGGAGCAGAGAGCCCAGCAGCTCCATCAAGCTAACATAGAAATAAGCTGGTGTGAGTTGGTTTCAAAAGCAGCTTCTTCCTTCATGCCTCAAAGTTTTGAAGAGGAGTGGGAGATATCTGCATGTAGAGAGCAAACAGATGTCCTAGATTTTCTGGGCCAACCTCAAAACACAGGGGCTGTTCTGATGAGCACAGCTGGTCTTCAGAAACCATTCCTTCTTGGATTTGTCTATCAGAGTAATGAATTCTCTGACACTCCACCACAAGTCAAGGGCTGAGGTGACCTGTTTCCAGGTATCACAGTAGAATACTGGTAAGACAGAAGGCACTGAGCCCCACAGTGTATTCCTACAGCCCAAATGCTTCCTTTTCTTCACTCAACCCCACCAGTTAATTTTTTATGCAAGGTTTTCTCTAAAACTGGGGGAGAAATAAGCAAGATCCCATGAACACAGCATTTCACTTAAGTTTTTATCTAAAGTTTCATCTGCAGTTATGTTTATCCTTCTATCCTCACCAACCACACTTTGTTCTCAGGTCATTTAAGGCTTCTAATGTCTCTTATCCTTCAAGTGCTTAAGATAGGGAATAAAGACTTAAAATTGACATCTACACCTATTACAGTACTTTCCATGATCTTCCTTTGTCATTATCACCCTCCTCCAACAGGTAAGTCAGGAAGCCCTGCCAAGTCTTCCACAAGGCAACAGGAGGCTTTACAACCATACAGTTGTTGCTCCACCACTGGAGTCAAAACAGTCTGTTTTTCTTCCTCTCTCCACCTCAACACTTACTATTTATGTATTTAACTAACCTACCTAGTTGACTGACTCTGCCTTCCTGCAGCAAACAGAGATTTCGGTGTCTGGTCCCTTCCCTTGATGCAGCTCAGAGGAATCCTGGCTCACCAAAAACCCTGAATCACCTTGGCTGCAAGGGAAGCACTGGGATAAATCCCATGGACCTGACACTCAAAAGCACTTCAGATACAGGAGCTCTGAATTTTCTGTAAAAGATTTTTTAAATATTTGAAAAAAAAAAAAACAAACAACCCAAACCTTTAATATTTAATCAACTTTGGTAACTACCTTATCTTCAAAATTAAAAATGAATGTTTGGTGGATATTCACAGCTATTGTTTCCATAGCTGCAGAGAAATGAAACAAAGATACATACCCTGTGCTCCTGTGTGGTCAAAAAATTCTGCTTCTTACTGGGAGGTTAACTCCTTCAAACAGAGCCAGACAAGGCACAGATAAAATAATATTGAGGGTAATAATAGTGAATCTGTTATCAGCAAAGAGGGCAAACTTAGGGACAGAGGGATAGATACACCACTATCACAAACTTCAGAACTGCACAGATCAACACAAATTTTTCCATCCTAATTCCTTGTTTTTCTCAGCAGCCCTTCCACCTTCACATGCATCCTCATCACAGCTCTGTGCTCAAATAAACCTCCTCCTACAAAGGGGTTATGCACTCTGATTTGGGGACCACTCAATAAAAAGATAAATTAAGTGCTTGCCTCTGATCCCTTAACTATTCTGGGGTGCTTCACTCCTCAGGGAGAAGGGCTCTGGACACCAAGAGGAATCAAGAGTAAGGAATCTCTTTCTTTTGGATTTTTTACTGACTAAATGAGCCATTCTTAGAGGGTTCTCATTTCATTGCATTTGTAACCTTAGAGCAACAGGACTCATTCTGCATCCTTTTCAGTGCAGTCAGTTCACTGAGTCACCTTCAGCACTGAGCTCAGTGTACACCTACAGAGCTGCTGTCCCTGTGCTCCAGGACAGGTTCTATTCCTCTTAGGGTGGAAAAAAAAAAATAAAAATCAAATTCCATCCTGTGTGCCTTGGTTAGAAGCAAAGAGAATACCTCAGAGCAGCTTCTTCCTAGGCTGTGGCTTACTAGGAAGATTGATGGAAGAGCACCTCAGTGATCAAATGCATCTGAAAAGGATGAGACAGTTTTCATCACTTCATTGCAGAGCTGGCTGCTGCAATCAGAATTATGCCCTTTGGTCTGTCCCTCTGCAAAAGGCCACATCTTTGACCCTCTTCTTGGTAATTATCCCCTTGTGCAGCTCACATTAAATGAGACTGAGCAGGAGCTCCAGCTGCACTCAGTCACCATCTTAGTGTACACATCTTGTGATTCCTTCCGAGGACAGGCAGGCAGAAGCCAAAAATAGATTTGTCTTATTTACACAACAATCACAAACACTGTAATAAACAAATAAGCTCTGATGAAGCTGCTTTAAAATATTTAAATCTTAAGTAATTTTATATCTTCCACCAAGAAGGATAAGCAGAAACGCAGGCACTGTCTTGAAAACAACAATCAAAAAAGAAAAAAATCAAGTAGTTGTGATTTATTTCTAATCTGTGTGAATATTGAAGACAATCAGAAAGATGGTAAAACTGTTTTCCAGCTTTTTCCCCCTTCAGTTCTGACTAAAAATTCCAATAAAACAAGTTAAATATTTGCTCTATTGGGCACGACCTATGCTTAAGGTCCATTGACCTTAATATAGGCAAGCACTTATCTTTTTATTGGAGTGCTCCCCAAATCAGAGTGCATAACAAAAGGGAAAATTTAAGTAGAAAGAAGGAAAACTGCAATAGAAATGTGATCCTGAGAGTGAAGGAATTCACTCTTTGGAGATTTACTCTGGTCTTCATGTCCCATTGTATTCTGGGAAGCTTCCATTCAGGTTTTTTGTTTCATGTAACATTTATCAAGCTTCCATTTCAAGCAACTGATGGGTTTTAAGACCAAATTCTTGGAAATGAGAGAGGAGGTCACCCAACTGTTCTCTCAGATACCTTGGATCCAGGTGACTGAGCATGCATGGCAAAGGTGACTGGCCTTTCCATAGTGGTTAAGTCTCTTGTGACCTTGATCTGTGTGCTACAAGGACTGTGATGAGTAAGCTGCTCTAAAAAACAGTCACCTCTGCAGCTAAGGAAACCCCACGCTGCCCAGAGTGAGTGGAAATGTCACAGCAGCTTGGGAAGACCATCAACTTGATCACTTCCCAGAAGTTAAACAACCTTTAAAGTCATATGAATCCTGAAAGGAGCAGAGGAACTTGTGGAAAGAACCTCATTTTAATCTTTGGTGGCACTAAATGTCCTGGTAAGCTCTGATTTCAAAAAAAATAAATTAAAAAATCTTTTTTTTCCCCTACATGGTATATTCTAAAATGGAAATGGACAGGCAGGAGTTTGTGGAGACAAGCAGCTTTGAGCTTTACACCAGGGAGCAGTCGTGGAGGACTCTTCAGTGGAGCTTACACACACAGCATTACAAGGATCAGGCCCCAAGAGGGGACCACAAAGCTCAGAATCCTTCATTTCCACTTGATGTGCATCCTAAAAATCTGGGAGACTCCGAAACTGAGCATTGCATTTGCACATTTCTGTGCCAGCACAACATATGTTTGACACGTCTAGAAACATTATGGTGCTGCTTCCATTTCCTGCCAAGCGCTCACAACTCTTGCTTTTCCCAAACCCTAAAATCAGGAAGGGATTGTTTCAGTGCAGGAAGAGGAGGAAAAACAAAAGCACTTGGGTACCTGGGAAAAGAAAGTGCCTAGAGGAAAAAAAAAAAAAAAAAGAGGCAAAGCATGTGTTCTCAGGATCAGTTGGCAGAGGAGGCAGAAAATACCACGGAGCGTGACACAAACTGAGAAAAGATTTTGTACTTGCTTCTCATTTGTTCCCACAACAGATGCGTGCTGGCCTGACTCAAATACTCCATGAACTAGCAGCCATTGCATATGCTTCCAGATCCCTGTCAGCCTGGCTGAAGGCAGACGTGCTGCTAGCTGAAGTGGAAGAAGCAGCTACAACCAGCATGGCCACACAACCTCCAAGTCCCATCACAGCCTGCAGAGCTCAAGGGTCCTCTCCTAGTCCCCCCCCTCGAGGCTAAAATTGCTTTGGGTTGTCTCTGCTACAAGCAGCGCTGGGTTCAAGGTACGTATCAGCGTTGATAAGCTTGGCATTCCATTTTGGGAAGCCCACAAATGAAGGATCCACCTCTTCAAACAGGTTCAGATTTGGGAGCCAGTCAAACATCTGAAAGATCTGATCCTTATCTAAATGATTCAAACCATCTGAGCAACACACAAGTCTGCACAAATGGACTGAACTCCCTCGAGAAAGCCCTTTCTCATGAAATTTTGAATATTTCCAAGCCTGGCTTGGCAAGAAGGAACATGAGAGCAGACTCCCTCATGATATTTTGGTATTTGATTCCAAACACAGCCAAAAAAGCTAAGCAAGAAGATATATTTCAATACATTATTTGAATTCATTAGACATATAAATTTTACTGATGACAAACTCTCCAATACATTTGAGCCCAGACAGTAATCTTCATTTATGTGATGACTCAACTTTTACTACAGGCTTTAAAGCCTAGCATCTAGGCATTGGGGTTTCACTTGTTTTCAAACTAAAATGCATCAGAAGGCAAAACTGTCTCTTCCCTCCCTCCCAGTCCAAGGGTAGGCCACTGCTCAGTAGAACAGGATAATCAGAGAATTGCTATGGTTTAAAAAGACCTTTAAGATCAAGTCCAACCATTATCAAACTCTACCAGGGTTACTACTAAACCATATCCTTAAGCATCATATCTAGATGGCTTTTCAATGCATCTAGGGGTGTATTTAAGGCAATTCAACCACTTCTCTGGGCAAAGGAGATGCCCTGAAGTCTTTTTTAACCACTTTTGGCCTTTTGTCTACAACCTCATCACTGCCAACCTGCATAACCAGTAGCAGATTATCAATCACCAGAGGACAGAACCAGACCAGGGAGTTTCCTGGTCAATTCTCTAACCCAGGCTCCAGGGAGGCAGCACTTCCCACAGCCCCACTGACCCATCTCCTCTTCATCTCCCTGATGCTTCACCTTCCAGTGGCTCTCCCAGCTCTGCTCCAGGCTGAGCAGATCCTTCCCCTGCTCTGTTATGACAGGGTCAGGGATGAGAAGAGTGACTGTTGGCGTGTTAACTATTCCTTTGGAGCTGCCACTAGTGTTGCTGCTCCTGCCAAGGTCATCCCAGCAGCCACGCACCCACTGCCAGCCTCTGGCACAGCCAAGATGCTTTCATGGCATCAAAAAGCCCCAAAACAAGCCCTTGATGGCTCTTTTCACCACTGTTCCCTTCCCCAGGTCTCCTTCCCTGGTCTCCTCAGCAGGGAGGCACAGCCTCACCTGCCAGGGAAGCCAAAACAGAGAGATATTTCCCAGAAAAATCCAAGGTGCAACTAAATCCTGAGGTTAACACATTGCCCTTGCTGGCCTGCAAGGGGAAAAAAACACATTTTGGGGAAAAAAAAAAGAATGAGAACAGGTTTGTATTTATATCCAGCTGCTACAGGAACAAAAGGAAATGGTATTTTACCCAGAGTCTGATTCCTGAAGAGGCCAACAGTGGCAAAAATAGGATAATTGTAAAATAATAGCTCATGGTGTTCTCACTTCTTTCCCATACTGCTAAAAGCAATTCACTCATCAGTTGGCTATCACCAAAATTCCCTCCATCTCTGTATTCCACTTAGGGAGTAGCAAATATCGGGCACTCAGCTCATAATTTTGGGGTTTTTTTTTCAAGCAAGAAAATTCTTCTGAAAAATGAAATAATCCTCTGGTTTAACAGCCATCAACTGAGCAACAATAGCTATGCTGGGAACAAGAGATCCTGAAAAGAAAAAAATCCCTCCATGACTATAGGGCTGATTCTCTCATATTAAATGATTGTGGCATGATTCCAGGTGCAGAAAAGCCAACTCCTTCAGGATGGTTTGCTCTCGATTTCACCTAATCCTCCCAGACTGGAGACTACTCTGTAATAAACCAACAAACAAGGGAGCTTGCAGGGTGCAACACCCCAGTGCTCAAATCTTGGATCTGCACCCAGTCAGGCAAGCTAGCCTCACCTACACAAAAGCACACGTTTGTGCACCCACTGCTGGCTTCCAGAAAGCCTTTAGCACAGACCTTCTGGGAAAGCAGTTATCTCCAATCTGTGGTTTCTTTTTTCAGCTGGTCTTCATAATCAGTTGGCTTCCCAGTACCCCTGTTGATCACAGTCAATATTTCTATAGCACAACCTAGAAGATTGCTGTAACCTGGCATGAGTCTAGATGCTTTCTACTTTTTCCACAGCCTCTTTGACAAAAGGTCATTCTTCCCAGAATATACCAGGGTGATCCAGCCTGAAAATAATTGAGGCCCCAACCATCTCATTAAAAACAAACAAGACTTGGTAAAAATAGAAAAATTATATCTTGCATTTATTTTGTTTTAAACACATCCAGCACACACATCTGCTAAAGCAAGGCTGAGGGGGTTTGATTTGGGCTTATACAGCAAAAAAATTCTTGCAATTACTAAGACCAGGTCCTGCATAAGTCATCTTGGGTGCCTCTCTTCAGGCTGACCCTGTCAGTAGGGCAGTTTCTTCTTTCTTATTCTGACTGTAATTCTACTCTGTCCTCTTGCAGTTTCTGTGGATCAGATAATCCTCCCCTCCTCTCAAACCCTTCTGTGATGTTATTACACCCATCAGCATGTTGTGCTCCATCTTGAAGGCAGCTGAGATCTTTGAGGATTAAGAAAAAGGTGCAAGGTAAATGTTAGATTTGTTATTGTTACGTTAATGAGGTGTCCATGTACTCACAGCTCCTCACTGAAAGCGTGAATTTAACACTGGGTTCTACCAGCATCCTGCTCCAAGCTGCCCACCACCTGCCAGAGACATCAGGAAATTCACTGGAACCTGGGGAAATGGGACACAGGGGAGGACTCTGACTATGTGGCAAAGATTATTGTAGAGAAGAGACCATTTTAGAGCCAGCATCCTGGCTGGAAAGTCACTGTAAAAGGCTGTGCCAATGGAGGAAAAGCCCCAACTGGTGCACCAACCAGCAGTTCCAGAATTATCACCTGCCCAAGCTGACATGAATTTCACTTCAGCTAGCTAATTTTTACCCGTAATTTGCAAACATTCTCAATTCATAAATCAGTAACAATTCAGAAGTGATTATTGCTGCATTACATCATTTTCTAAGAACAGCATCACAATGCAGCTGCTTGCTACATCTGGGAGCATTTTATGGATACTATCCACAAGTCAAGGAAAATATTTTCTGACAGGACCCACCGATTATTAACATAGTGAGAGAGTAAAGCTAAGCTAAAATCAGGATTTATTTACCTTTCACCTCTTATGAGTTACAACACTATCTGCTTAAAGCTCCAAGTGAAAGGAGCCTGGCACACTCTTTGAAGCAGTTTTGAGTTTCCATCCCCAGATTCATCCTTTCCAATTTGGCATGGTGGGAAGATTCTCTGTAGAGATGCAATACAAGTTGCTACAAATCAGGACTCAGGTGCTTGGCAGGTATCTGCATCCAAAGTTCAGATAACACCTGGCTGTATTGGCCTGCCTGTAGCTAGAATTATGATACTCTAGCAGTTCAAGGGAAGCAAAAAAGCAACATCTCCATCAACACAGCAAATTCACAGAAGCCACCAGGTCTTGAAACCTTGTGGGAAGCTCTGAAGGAACCAAGTGTCATGGTGAGGAGGTGGAGCAGCTAACTTAGCTTGTGCTGTCTCCCTTCTCTTGCTCTTGAATGATCTGGTTCTCCTATTTTAATAGTCTTTGGTGAATAAAACACTCCAGGTTTTCAGGATTATAAGCAGTCACGTGATTTGTGTGTGTTTTTTGAGGTTTAGCTTTGTAATCCCCCTGGCAGTTTTTCTCTCAGAGGTTCTAATACTCCTGGAGACAATATCAAAATGATGCATATATTTATGATTACGTACAAAGCTGGCATTATTCAACTGCAGCTCTGGAGCCAAGAGGAGGATGGAAATTCCCTAAAATGATTTTTCAAGTCATTCATTTCAATCACAGAAGATCTGGTGCATCTCAGGTTGCTGCTTTTGCACCTGGTCCTTTTGCTTTGTGTCTACCCTCTGTGAGCTGCTCGTTCTCATACCCCTGCCCATGTGTTAACATCACATAAGAGACTGGCTGGGAAAGACACACTCCAAGGAAAGCAGAACCAGAACATCCCTCTTCACCATAGCCAAGTGCACCGTGCTGCCAGCACAGCTGCTCCCCACCAAACTAGCAAGCCCCAAGGTTATTTTGAGACCTGCATCCACACTGAACAGTGGCACAGAGCACCAGCAGCACGAAGCAGTAGGGACTGCATAGCTGAAACCTGCAATTCAGGGACAAGCCAGCACAAGGGCAACTCATTCCTGCATAGGCAGAAGGCAGACATGTTTTCAAGACACCAGATGTTGATGTTTGAAAGCCATCACTGAAATAATGTTTAAACCCAAACCCCAAACAGGAAAGAAAAAAGAGATAGTGATAGATAAATAGTGATAGCTGAAGCTGCAGGAGGCTCTGTCCCCTCCTCACATGTTGCAGCATTACCTGAAGTTCACTGTCACTTCCATGCCTAAAGGAGCATCCACAGGCTCCAGAGCCTGCCTGGTCCTCTACACACCTGCATGGCCTGCTGCTGCAAGAATGTGCCTTCCTTCTATAAAACCTTGCTTACTGATGGCCTTACACCCATAAACCTTGCTTATTTATGGTCTGAAATCCATCCAGCAAGTGCTGCTACTACTGCTAGAATTATTTGCTTGATTGTGAAATCAGTGTAGACTGCTCTTGGGGAAACAAAGTAATGAAAATGCTGAAACACGAGTACCTTAAACTCCAGGAAAGTTCAAGCCTCTGGCCCTTCTGCAGGCTTTCACCAGCACATCAAGACACCACCACCAAGACAAGTAAAGTGAGGAGAAGACACCCAAGCAATAAAAATGCTCATTTAGGATCCATCAGCAACAGCCTTTCACATCCCTCAAATTTCCCTGAGGGCTACATCCCCTGGCCAAGATCCTCTCTGCTGTGGGCAACTGGAATGCACAGTAAAGGTGTCTTCTGGCCAGCATCCAGCCCCTGAATGAGACTTGGGGTATGCAGAGCTCCAGACACAGCTGTCCCCAGAGCCCTGCATCCCCAGGGAAAGCTCTGGTTTTCAGGCAAAGAGATATTTTGACAGCACATAGAAACTGTATGCAGAAAGCAACTGGGTTGCTCTATTATTTACAGAGATATTGGAAACACAGGAGGCTTCTTCCTCATGAAAATATTTTAACAATAAAATTGCTGTAGCCCTCCTGTGAAACCAACAAAACCCTCCACAAATCCATGAACTGGGTTGGAAATAGTATAAAAATCTGTTTACATCATTGCATTATGCTATTGGAGCCACTCTGTTCATCAGGCTCTGACCAGGCCACAGCAGCTGCCTGCTGCTGGGCAGTCTGATCTACACATTACCACTCACAAGCACATAAAAATAAATGCTAAGACTTTACTCAAATAAGCTTTGCTTTCTAGATATTTAAAATTCAGATGCCAACCTAAACATTTATCTAGCACGAACTTAGATCCAGCCTATTGTCTAAATGGCCTTTCTGTTCATCACCTGAACAGAAATATGCTTTTTGTTTGGTTTGAGGTGTATTCCAACAACATACAGTTCACAGTTCTACCATTGCATCTTGGACCATTAACAGTATATAAATTAAACCTAGTTTCCATTTGCTTTCTATGAAGAAAGTATCCTTTTTCCTTTTATTTTGCATCAGCCTTCACACTCAGATCTCCAATGGCTTATAAAAGCATTACAGGCACTGATTGACTAAGAATTATGTGCAGCAACTAGTTTCCTGAAATACCCTGTGTTTTTGACACTTCTCATTTCCACTCAGTTGCCTGTCACATAAACTTACTTTTGGGGCAAGGAACAGCTTTTAATATCCACACAGAACCAAGACAAACAGAGGCTCAAGGTGGGTGGATTCACTAGGCTCTAGTGCAATACCAAGAGCTAACAGCATAAGCCTCTCTCAGTTTTCACTTACAAAAAGTAGATGGCACACTAACAAGTGTCACTCGGGGTCCTCATCCGAGGAAGGATTGCCAGATTTTTCACTTGTTTACTGAAAACTCAGCTCTTTTATCCAACAAGTAACTGAAAGACAAACTTTGAGGAATGGTGGTAAGTAATTCTTGCAGGACAAGCAGTCTGTAACAAAACCAGTTCAACCCTGGAAGGTCTCCTAGTTAAGGAGTACAGCAAAGCCACTGCACTTGACACAACAGGAAAGCAGGCAGACAAAACTACTGAGATGTCTCTTGCATCCAGCTCTGATGAACTGTCACAGGGGAGGTCGGGTCACCCAGGAGCTGACAGTGTGCCAATAATTTCTATTACATTCTGGTGGAAAAACTCGACATCCGGGGAGGGGGGAAAAAAAAGAAGTTTCCCTCAGCTATTGTTTCCTCTCCAAAGATCACTTCTTCAGCTAAAAGGATGGGGAAGAGGGGAAAAAAAAAAGAATGGGACTGGGTGAATAATGCTCCGTGACTAATAGCCGTGGTCTGACCAGTCTGAAACAGCTTCAAGTCCCCATGACCTTTTTGAAGAGCCACGAGTTAGACACTAACAAAAACGCAGAACACAAACTCCCACACCCCCTTCCTTTTATCAGCTAGGATGAATAAGCTGACAAAAACAACATGGAAGTAATCTGCTGAGTAATTCCTCTAATATTCCACCGTGGGCTGGTGCTTCGGAGTTTGAAGCAAGCAGCTACGAAGGCACTGTGCTGACTGTATTTCAGATGACAAATTCTCATTAATCACACACAAATACTACCCTTTGGTTCACAGCTTACACAAATGTTCTCTTGAAGCAGCACTCAAGTCATTAGCAAATCGCTGAGCCCTCCCATCTCTCTCATTACACAATTGCTCCAAGAGGATGTGAAAGCTCTCACCCAACAGCTCCACGCCTCCCACTCCCTGGTAGCATCCTATGGGACTCCACTCAGCACACGCTTTCCCCACGCCATTTAAAGGTCTTCAGTATCCATTCTGCTTGCAGGAGGCACCATCCATTTAACCATTTGGGAGTTGTTTCACTTATCTCTTCTATTGATCAACACAAATCCACCCCAGGCTGCAGCATCAGTAGATCAAGAGTGGCAAGAGCAGATAA
The DNA here is from genome assembly GCA_024611195.1 of Ceyx melanurus. Taxonomy (NCBI): domain Eukaryota; kingdom Metazoa; phylum Chordata; class Aves; order Coraciiformes; family Alcedinidae; genus Ceyx; species Ceyx melanurus. The sequence goes on from JANHGL010006394.1 coordinate 267,842, forward strand.
TGGCAAAAACAACATCATCCAACTCTAAGACAGTATTTCAATGTTTGACATCAGCAGATCTTGAAGGCCACTAGCACTGTACAGAGATACAATATTTCTGTGACTCTTCCCTTCAGACCTTCACCTACAAGAGAAGTGCTTGGCATCTTTCATATTACCAGACCACGGAGACACTTTCCACTGAAGATGAAATGATTCCCATTAATATCATTTTTTCCATCTCCAATACACAAAAATCCTTCATATAATCAGTTGAAAGGGAGGTAATAACTCAGTTTACCCAGCTCTTTTTCAAGACAGAAAATATGTACCAGTCATTATTCCAGATTTAGTTTAGCATTTGAAGTTTCACATGGTTTTATTCCAAAAAACACACCACTTCGAGCTTGATCTATTTATTCACATCTAGATTGATCAGAATTACACAAGATACAGCTTTAATTCCTGAGTAGACAAGTACACAGTTCTGGCTCAAATAGTGAAACCATTTAAACAGTTCTTTAAACAACAAATGTCAGGAATATGATCCATTCTATAGAGAAGAAATCCTATGCTCATTACATTTCAAACAGACACTGCCAGATTCTCAAATGATTGCATTATTAGAATAAAAAATAAAACAAACAACCACTATTATCTATATTCAGCAAAGGTAACTCAAAGCTTAATGGAAAGTACTCAAAACTCCCAACCAAATCTGCTAGATGTAAAAATCAAAACCACCTTTTCTTAGATGCCTAAGTGTTGTTTAGCCAGCACTCAAGTTGAGAATATAATTCTACCTTGGGGGAAAAGCAGCACTGGCTAAAGCAAGAGCTGTGATATGATGGCCACTCAAACAGCTGGGAAAACTCTGGCAGTGCATCCAAAGTCCATGCCTAGCACACACTCATGTAAAGCAGAAGCCTAAAATCTGGATTTAGCAACTAAAATGTATGAAATTAACATTTCAGACTGTTGCTATCTAGAGGTAAACTTGTTTAAAACAGTGAGCAAAACTCAGGCTCCTAAACCAGTATAAAGACACTCTGCAAGCTTCATGCAGCTACAGAACTGAGTATAGACCAATAAAGCAGAACTTGGAGGTACAGCCAGAGCAGTAAATACCAGAAGCCAAGACCACTCTTGTCCCAGGGAAAGCTTGAGCAACAAGCATGCCTAAAATAATGTGGTGGCTGCATAACAAACTATGGGAACTCTTGATTGTGGACTTGTGAACAGGAACAAGAAGCCACAGATGAGAACAAAAGAGATGGGGAAATTAATGTCTTGGAGAGGCTCTGACAATTCTGAAGATGAGAGGTGACAGGAAAGATTTTGAAGAGCGAAGTAAACAGAGTGGAAGTCACAAACAGGAGAGCTGACAGCCAGAAACTGTTTGGATTTTAAATGAGCTCAGTGGACAGAGAAGGGGAAAGATCATTGAACTGTTACTCATGAATGACAAGGATGGAAGTGGAGCACTGTGAGAAAGAAGACATCCAGCATATTTGGCAGCAATAGCTTTAGGAGGGCCTTGAACAGGGACACAGTGGCAACTGAGCCTGCTTAGTCTCTGACATGTATCAAAGAAGAGGGAAATGGGGATGAGTGGAAAAATGTCCAACACAGAGGAGAGATGAATAAGAAAGAAGCACCAGAAAACCCAGCAAAAAGAAGAGAGGAAAAACCCTTGGGTTTGCAGAATTGCTGATGAAGTGTTTACTGATGAGTGGTGAAAGAATCTCATCGTGTCAGCTCAGCGAGCTGGGAAAAGCACCTCAAGACTGAAAAAGGGCAGAAACAGTCCCTAGAACAAAGGGCACCAGAAATGCAAAGGGAGCTCAGTACATTCTCAAGAGAGCATTTTTAGTACAGTGTGTGGAAGCTGAGGGGGAACATTAACAGCAAGGGCATATGAAACCCATTTCTTTTCTCTTGATTTACAAAAGCTGTTTCTTCTCCCACCCACCCCAACAAACAAGGTCACCTTCTAAGTTTAAAATTAAGCCTCTAAATATCTAGGGAGGACATCAGGGATCTAAAGGATAAGAGGACCAAAGGAAACTTGTGAGCTGTGACTAAAAACCTTTCTAACTCCCCAGAAAAGGTTTCAAACATCAGGTAATAAAGGACCAGTGATGTCTAATGATGGTCAGAAACTGTTGACCCATCATGCAGTGTTTGAAGGAACACCTATTTCTCGTACAACATCTCCTAACAGGTTTCACACATGTTATTCATCCCCTCAAAGTCATTTCAAAGTGACTCTCAGAAGATGGTTCTCAAACAGGAGAGCTGAGACCACCAGTCTTGGTTTTCACAAGTACTGTAACATGCCTTGCAGAGGAAGGGACAGGAGCCCTGGCTGAATGAAGGACATTCTCCTCTGCCAAGACTGTGGCCTCTCATGGCACCCCATGCTTACCACTGGGAAGGAGCCACCTCCATCCTGCTCCAGAGCATCCCAAAGGACCTCCTAGACACCATAACACAAGGTGCTCCCTCCTCCTCCTCCCCACCATGGGCTAGTCACACTACACTGAGCTAGGGAGAGCAAACACCTTTTTCCTGTAAAATGGAACCTCTCAGCCTTCTATGGATTAAGAGGAGCACTGGAAAATGCAAGGTGCTATTGTATTGTATTAATGTCACTTAATGGTAACTGTCAATGATGGTGATAGAATAAATATGGAAGAGGAAATTACTGTAATTGATTGACAGTCTGGAAGCTTCCACCATATGATCTAATGAGAAAGACCTGGGAGAAGCTGCTACAGTAGAGGCTATTAATGCAAATCATATGCACCATGCCTGCTCTCTGAATTATGCAATGCCATGTGAATGTCTAATCCGTTTCAGCAGGCTTGTCTCCATCCAGAAAGAATATTCCACTGACATGCTGATTAGTACATTAGGAGAGTTTTAGAAGTTCAGTGCTGGAGCGAGTGCCATCACAGTGTTATTAATTTAGTTCAGAATAAAACAAACAGAGCTGTACAACCATCAGAATCACTACACAGGTCTACGAGATAAGTTTGTCACGGGTGATGGGAATTTGCAGGAATGCCTCGTGCTATGTGGTAGGAATTAAATAGATAAGGAGGGTATCACTTTTCTAGGAAGCTACTGTTGAGAACTTGGGGAATTGAAGACAAGGCAAAAGGCTTGATACAGCTCCATATTTTGCATGGATTTGCAGAAAGAACATTGTGATAACAGAAGCAGACGGGGAAATTCAGAGGAGGCAGGCAGTGTATTTATATTACAGCAGTGCTACAGACACTTAAAATAATGTACTTGTTGGAAGATGGTGACTGTCCTGAGGTTTCTGGGCTAATGCCATCTTTTTCCTGGGTTTTCCCCCTTTTCCTCACTGCCTCACCTCAAAAGTTACTTTGAGAAGGTGAGGATTAAGATTGATCAGACATGCAAAGGATAAACTCTCCATGACATTTTAATGATTTGAATTCACACAACAGAAATTTATTGATGATTCTTTGGGGTTTGAATTTGTCTGGGAGGGATAGGTGGGAATGAGGAGGGGTTTTGCAGGGAATAGAAGGCATTTCTAGCCTTGGAGGAGATATTTGCCATCCAGGGGCCAATGCTTTCAGATTTGTGCAGACTGATGTTTTCAACATGTAGTAACACTGAGAGAAAAATATTGTGTGTGTGTGTTCGTGTTCAGCATCCAAGATTTCACCATTTGACTTGCAGAACAGACTGACCCTCTCTGTGCTCATTCAACAGAAAGTTGCTTTTGGGCAGGATAGGCCAGAAAGCCAAAATCTGGGTCCAGATTAAATGCTCCCCAAAAGTGCAGGCTCACATGGACTCTGACTGCTGCGAAACTAGTAGCCAGCTGTGAATTAACACCCCTCTGACACTGGGGCAGGAAAACCAATCCTATCCCTTCAACCACATGGCACACTACCCCACAAGCCTTGTAATGAGGGAGAATGGTATTAACATTCCAATCAAAACATCCAGGAGGAGGAAAAGGAGAACTGGTACTTCCAGTGTCAACTCCAATTAGGAGGAAATAGAAGTCACAGATGAGAAATAGGAAGCATCTGTATGTGAAAGCATATTTAGCTTTGAAGCTGGTGTGGGAATATTGGCTTAGTCCTTACTTTCCCCAAGTGTTATGTCATCTCGTGTGTAATGTTGACACTTACAAGGATTACTTATTAAATAATTCCTTTACAAACAACAGGGAATAATTCTGGCCTTTGATATAGACAGATTATGATCTCAGATGCTACTTTAGAAATTTTATATCCATCTTAACAGGCTAAGCACATTAAGAATCGTGGGGGAGAAAAAAAAAAACCATGAATGCAAAATATGGAAAGTAAACCCAAGAACAGGAAAATCAGAAAAGTCATGCTGAGCCACAGGTTTTAGTACCCGAGAAAGGGAAATTATAAAGAGATTAAATCAGTCCACATCAGCCTTCAATTAAGTAAAAATTGTGTTCTATGCCAGTCTGGGTAGCAGCTTTTTTTTTTTTTAATTTAAACATTTCCTCACTTTGGGACTGCAAAGAAAAAAAAAAAGGTTTAAGAATAGCCTGCAGATGTCTAATTAACCTGACACTGCCCTCAGGTCAGGCACATCAGCTCCCAATTACCTCCAGGTGCTCTATCCAGGTTGTGGATGAAGCCTGGCATGATGCAGTGACTCCCAGGCCAGCTCAGCACGGGTGCAGTGCTGCACGTACACTCCTATCCTGCTCCTCCTAGTCCTGGAGCAGTTCAGCCTGTTTCAAACAGCAGAGCTGCAGCTAATAATCTTTGCCAGGCCACAATCTGATCTCTGAGGAGCTGGCCTGGATACTGCTGCTCTGCTACTGAACCAGGAACACCAAGGGAGCACCCAGAACATGAGCACCCGCCACCACCTCAGGCTCCCAGACAGTGCGAGCAGGTCAGGGGACTGGGGCAGTGACTTCCCCAGGGCTGTTTGTCCCAGGAGGAGTTATTATTCAGTCAGAGATGGAGAAGCACAAGCCCCATGAGCTCAGATCCTCACACTCCAGTCAGGACGTGGTGTCTGTCTGCATGTTGCAGAGTGCCCAGTAATTTCCCCCCTTGTCTAGAGCATTCAGAACAGAAATAATTACAGCTGCTGAGCTGGTCACCACCTGTACCCTGAGTAATGCACTCTGCAGCATGACTGAGAGCCAGGAATCAGAGCTGTGCTGATGGAGAGGCTGAAATCTATGCTCAAAGCACAGAAGGTTGTTTCAGACCTGAAACAAAGCTGCACTTGCTGTGTCTGGAGAACCTGGACCCAGCATCACCATCCAGGAAGGCTCTGCTTTGTGCAGAGGCAGCAAGACTCCTGTGCCATGGCACAGCAAATTTAGAGATCATTCTGCCTGAAGTCCTGAATGAGCACATGCAAGGGGTCAAATGATCCTCTCTCCAAGCACAGCTTGGCTACAGGGAAATTGTACTCAGGGTCACTTTGGCAACCACCTTTTTTTAAGGTAAAAAAAACCCCAAACCACTATCCTTTCACTGTGGCATTTCTGCTAAAACATGGATGTGGGGGGGATGACTCCTTTAGAAACAAGCTGAACTGAAAAATTTCATGTGCTAATTTAATTTGTTTTCTGAAACAGCAAATCCTTGAACGTGCTTGAAGCAAATGAGGCATTAAAGCTGAGAACATGTATTGAGCCCTTCAGCAGCACTTCCTTCTAAGGAATGAGAATGGGAAAGGCCCTTTTCATACTGTCCATTGTCCCAGCTAGGTGTTCAGTCCTGGAGCTCCAACTAGCAGCACAGTATGGGGTTTCCTGGGGCAATGAACGACAAACAACTTAAAACTTTTCCATAAATCTGAAAAACAAAGAGGCCTTTTTCTCTCTGCACTGAAAAGAGTAAACGAACAGAGCCTCCATCCCCAGAGCCCACTGCACCGTTGTGATCAGAGCCATCAAGCTGATGGGCTGACAGACCTGCAGCAGGCAGCCCTGTTCTTAGCACAGAGAAACCACTCAAGAAACCCTTCCTAGTTGCCTGCTACTGGAGGCTCTTCTCCTGAATCCCAGTATCTTGGTAAAAACGTGATGCTTCTCCTGCCAGTCACACCAAGAGGCACAGCTCCCTCAACCCCTAAGGGTCACAGCAAGTGACAAAGGCAGAGGAGGGCTGGCCCACTATTAGCCTTTTCCTGAGCTTCAAGAAGCTTACACCCTTGAATAAAAAAAAAAAAAAAGCCCAAAACACTTTTCTTTTTAAAGCAGCGAGTGCAAATGCAAAGTGAGAACTTATCCACCCAGAAGAGAGAATAAAGCCCGAGATGACTGAAAGCCTGCAGAACATTTTATAAAACAGTTATTTTTTCCCCCCAACAATGGTACTCTGTCCCCGCCATGAATCAAAAATGTCACAAGGCAGTTTGGTGAATGCTGGGTATTGAGCTGCAGCAGCTGCAGGCAGACTTTGTGGTTAACCCCGTGAGGCTGCCACGGCTACAGCTGGTTTCGGATCCTGTCGCCACACGAGCAGCCTCTCCTTCCCCCTGCCCTGCTGCTAAATATACCCCCGGCCTCTCTGATGTCTGCCTGTCATTCCACCACAGCCAGTTCAATGGCAAAGATGGCAAATTAAGATACACCAACAGTTTGTCTACCAGCCTTCTGTGCTTTTCAGTTTATGCTTTATATACTTGAAAGGTCTAACGGCCCAAAGGGGTCTAAACTCAGACCTGGGCTTATTCAGGAAGCATCGATTCACTTGGCAAAGTCTTGAAGAGGAGAATAAATCATCTTGGCCTAAGGAATATCTCTCCCTGTGCCACTTAGAAGCCTTCTCTCCAACTAGAGAAGTTGAGTACTAGGAGGTCTGTTGCAATCCCTGTACAGTCAAAAGCACAAACATAGGTTCCCCACTTGCATTTTCATCTCTGGCATCAGCTCTGCAACAGGACACTTCTAAAACTTAAGGTTTTTTGATGTTCTCTGCTGCTGCAGTACTAATATCAGAGTGCAACAAGGCAGCAAAGTTAAAATGTTTGCTTTTCACTAATCTATGTTTCAAGTGTCATGAAAATTTCTGCAGCTCAAGCTGTTAGAATGCTACATGACTTTCAGTTTGCATCAACTTTCTCTTCCTCAACATACCTTCCCCTGCAGGAAAAAGAAATAGGTGAGGAAAACAGAGCTTGAAGGAGAGGTGCTCAGTTCAAGAAACACAAACTTGGTTTTGCATTAAAAGCTTCAGTTAGGAAAAAAATCTTGGAAAAAAAAGTTACACTGTAACCAGCTAGAACCTCCACATCTTTCCCAAGACAGAATTTTGAAGAGAGGTCTTGACAAGTATCTTTAAAGAGATTCAGAAGTACTCTGGTGACTGTCAAGTAAAACCCTCATGGAAAAAAATATGGAATTGGCTTTAAAGTCTAATCAAAACAATTTAGTTTGGTGCAGTAAGTCGCATGCATTTCTATGCACCAGTGCAAGCCTTTGCATACTGATTAGTTCCATTACTCAGGGACAGGCTAGTGCACAGGCAGTTTATTGGACCAGAGCACTCCTGGACTAGATAACTGTAGGTGGAAATAAAACCAAACCAATAACCTGAAAATCTTGCATTTCATCAATGGCTTTATACACACACAGTGATTTTATTTATTGGGTCAAGCTTTATGCACTACCTCAACATGAGCCCACAGCCAGGTTAACTAAATGGAAGTTCTGTTGGCTTCTACAGAAGGGATTTAAAACAAAGACTCCATCTCCTTCTGGAAATTCTTCCGAGCTCCTACTTTCTGATTATGTGAAAGGAAAGCCAGAGTCTTCTACAGAAGGAAAGCTGCATTCCTAGTATATATTCAGTGACTTTTTGTCACTGCATCATCATCTGTCCCAGCTCTACCACCCTGCTGACACCTTCTACCCCCTAAAGTACATCCCACTTCCCTGCAATCCAGCCCTTGGGCCAGCATCCTCTATCCAGCACAGATACAGCATGAATATTTTCAAGAGCAAGGCAGGAGATACATATCAACTTAAAACAGAAGGCACTTCAGATGTGGTCTCACAAAACACCAAGTCATGTGAACATGCATTAGCAACAGCAACCACCCCCACTTTGTTCCCAGAGTTTTTAACACAGAGGGGGGGGGAAAATAGGCAAACTCCCTCACAATCTAATTGCTTGTGAGCACCCACTGTGTGTGCAGGATGGCAGGGCAGCCAGGAAAGTTCCTGCTTCTCTCCATCACCCCAGCCCTCTCTCAACCTGACAGTGTTTTAGCCTGGAGCATACCTGAGGGCTACAGCACAAACTGCCTGCCCCCAAGGGAACAGCAACATGAAAAGCTTCATTGCATCATTAGACCAGAATTTCTGCTAATCCCCAAAAATTCTGTGGGAGAAAGTAAGCACCTAGGAAGGAGGCTGTCTTTGGACAGGAGAACTCCTGACTGGATTTTGACCACCTGTCATCTTTTTTTTTTTTTTCCCCTTTACTTAATCCCTACCCCATCCCTAAACCTCATTTTCTTTATACCAGGAAGAAAAATGTTAAAGCCCTCCTTTCCCTAATTCTAATGCAAGGCTCCTGACTGCAAGCAGCATTGTTTTAATAAGCCTTGGCAAAGCATGACCATTTTTCATTACACAATGAGAGAAATTAATTAAAAATTTGAGCCAGTGAGAGGAAGAACAAGAGGAAAAGAGACTCCAGGCTGCACAGAAGCAATCAGAAGTGGAACATGGTGCCACTGTAAAACGTGGGGATCTGCCCACATCAAAGCCAGCCTGCTGTGCCCACCACAAGGCTCCAGCCTGGGGTCTGCAAATCAAATCCAGAGGGATGTGCAGAAGGAAACCCTGGTTGCAGTGACAAGGTGGAGCTCAGGGAGGAGCTCCCCAGCAGGTACCATGTCTCCACTCAACCCTCACTTCTCCATCACCTGCCAGGGTAACACATTAGGCAAAGCTTGGAGCTCAAGCAGTGAGAGGGGATTTGATGTAGGTGTTCCCTTCTCTTTTCTTCCCCTTCCTAATTTTGGCTAATTTTGAACAATGCTTCACCATCCAGGAGCAGAGGTTTACGCTACATTTTCTGCTGTAATATAATATTTTAAAACAGACAAAACTTCATCACACAAGCATCTCAAAGCCTATCTTGGTCAACTGTGTGCTGCCCATAATGAAAACTACATCTTGGTAGACTGACCAACACAGTGAGCAGAGGGTTAACATATCAGAGCTCTGTCAAATCTGACCATTTCTGCATTTCAGATTTTGCATTTAAAACAACCCTATTTTGAAACAGGATTTTAGACACCACAACATTTTAGCCCTGTTTGGCATTGCAGCAATTGGAGCAATCCAGCTTTATTGTAATCTGCTCTGAGATTTCCCACAGTTTGTATGCTCTGCACAAAGCCAAGTTATGGGATTCTGAAGCAGTCCAGACAAATTATGTTGCAAAGGTTTCCCACTACAACCTTCAGGAAAAATATATTGGCTAATCACACACAAGGACTACACCTGAGAAGCAAGTTCAACAGTCATAAAAGGAGAAGAAAAAGAAGTTTTTGATGCTTACAGTGCTGAAAAAGTCTGATTAAGAATCACCCAAAGCCATTAGTGCAGTTCAGCAGCATCTGCAGAGAAACTAATATCAGTAAAAATGCTCCCTGGCATCTACTGGCTTGACTTATTTCCATATACTTTTGGAGAAAGTAGCACAACCTACACTCAGCTCAGCTGCTAAAGAGCATTTCTGCTTGGCTACCATAGACAACACTGGGAAATCTCAACACAAATAGCTGCAGCTGCCAATTTTTGGAGGAAAGCTCCTGTTTTTGTTGTGTAGGTGCTGAGTGCCTGGCATCATAAAGTTGTGCTTGGTAGTCAGGCTTCCTTAGACATCACTACAAGATAAGTAGCAACTTGGAGTTCCATTAAAATCAAGTTTTACTATTGAAACAAAGCAAAAGAAAAATCAACACATCTCCATTTCAGTGGATTTGGGATCTCACAGGAAATATTTCCTTCAGATTTGCTATATTATTTCTCTTTTACTTAAGCTTACCAAATTCTAAGGGCAGCATGGCCAAGAAAAATACCTGCACACAATTAAAGTCAACAAAGGAAAGTTTTCTTGCTTAAATGAAGGTTGGAAGGCAGGAGAGGGCAAATAAACTCTCTGGTTTTTGCTACTTCAGACCAGACAAAGCATATGTTGGCTTTCTGACAGCACTCACACCTTTGTGGACCATCTTAACATCAAGGGAAACCTCAGATTCCCTCTCTGGTTTCTAAAGCATCATTTCCTTCAGTGATTAGGAGAAAAACATCAGGACAAAAGGCTTATTTCTTTGCAGGGTTCAAACTCCACCACTCCTATTGCATGCTCCCCTGGCACAAACTCTGCCAGTCCTGCCCCATGGTTGGTACCTCACCAAAAGAGGTCTTCCCCCAAACTCAGCTTCCTACAGCAGAGACCTCACTAGTTAAGGACCATAGATGGTCCTGCAGCTCCATCAAACTTCCCCAGATTGGAGATTTAATGAGAACCCACTGGGTTTATGGCAGTGGCCCAACTGCCCAGTGTCCTCCTACAGCCACCACACTTGTCCCACTCATTGTCCCACTGCCATTGTCCCAGTTCTTCTGCAGAAGGGCCACAGCAGCACTTTTCATCCCTGAAATGCAGCACACAAATGGGGGGAGCACAAGACAGACAAAAGCTACCAGGGGAAAGATCAATGGGTGTCAGTGAAAGGCCAGGAAGCTGATGGTCTCACTGGAGCTTGCTGGTGGAACAGTGAATAGTGCTGTCCAGGCTGACAAAGGCTCTTTTTTTTCCCCCCTCTCCTCAGACTTTTTTTTTAAATGAAGAGTCCAGCAGAGAGGGTTATCATGGAGTTATCTACAGGCCATGAAACAGGGAACATCAGCAGGTTTATACAATGCTTTTGTCTGCTCTTCGAGAGAGTTCAGAGGCCACAAAGTGCACACACACACAAAAAAATAAATCCAAAAAGTCACAGCAGAAATAAAACAAGAAAACACACAAGAAAAAATACAAACTCTTAAGATTAAAAAAAATAAATCAAGCAGCAGCATAGATTTGAAAGGTTTACAGCCACATATGTTCATCATCTTGCCTTCACTCAGGGTGCAGAGAGCATCCCAATGGATTGGCAAGGAAGAGCATGACCAACCTACAGCCAGAACTAACCTTTCCTTGCATCCTCTGCAAGGCCACTGCTGTGACAAGCCAGCCCTTGGAGCCCTATTAGGGGTACTATGACTGGTGTTTACATGATCAGACCTTTCCTCAGGTCCATCTGGAGCACTCTGGGATGCTCTAGTTTACTCACCATCACCTAATGGTGTTTACTGGGCACCATTAAAAGGGAGCTACACCCTGGTGGAAATACTACTGGATTCAAGCCTCATAAGTAAGAGGTTGTCCTACCACAGACATGGCCCCTCTTCCTAATGAGGTTTTTCCCCACAAACATTTTGCAGCTATTCATGAAAGTATTCTTAAACCTCTGGATGGTGGCAACTAAGTGTTTTGCAAGCAAGAAGCAAAAACCCTTTTGCTCTCCCAGGCCTTCTTTGAAATGTCCTAAATATAAAATTTCAGATTGCAAAGTGAAGCTTATTACAGGGGAAATTGTGATTTTCCTTGAAGGCTCAAAGGAAAATTCAGGATTATATGAAAGACATGAGGTTAGTTATTAGTTCAAAGGACTATAGAAACTGAGAGGACTGATGTCATGGGAAACCCAAGTAATTTGTGGAAGTGTTTGAAAGGTTAACCCTTTCTTTTGCTGCTTCTGAAGAACTGGAAGGAGACTTGGTAAGATTTCCTTCCCGCTTGCTTTGTGCCAGCAGTACAATTCCTTGGGCTTATCTCTTGCAGTCTTTTCCTACTGAAAGTTTCCCAACATCATTTTAAACATTGCTATAAAGCTGGCACCTGTAGCAGCCTAAACACAGCCACACATCAGCAGGATCTGTCCTCCTCACTGAGCATGCATTGGCTACTGCAAAGCCACCAAGCTGACCTCTGAGGAGTCCCCAAGAGCCAAGGCTGCAGATGGGCACAGGGTATGATCACTCTTGTTCATTGTGGGCACTTTTTGCTCAAGCCTCAGAATCTGTGGTGGGTGTCCTTGAACATGGGCAGACAGAACTTGGGTCTTTTACTAGTATTTCTTTTAATGAGAATTGACAGTGCCTCTAGGAGGGTGATTTACACCAGGAATAGAGAATTTATAACCATGATTCACTTCAACTAAAACACACTCAGTCCTTTTTCTTAATAAGGGTGTTGCTTCTGCCAGTCATTAATTTCCAATTCCATACATTCCTTGGTGAGCTCCTGGGTTAGACAGCGCTTCGGGTTTTTCACTAAATCATACAAATCAAAATTATCCTCCAGGTATAGTTGAGATGCATTTTGTATCTAGATACAGTGTTAAAAATGCCATCTCCTAACAACTCTGAACTTGGATGTTCCTTCCAGAGGAAGGGATCACTTGACAAGGCATTCAGCAACAGTTATTACACTAAGTGAATATCCTGCCTTAATCCAACAGAACTTCCAGGTTTCTTTTGGAGACATAACAGTTGAATTGATCTTTTCTACAGAGGGACAAATCTAATTTTCCAGCACTGGTTTGGAAGAGACTGTCTATCCAAGGCAGCACTTAAGCCTCACGGAAGTCAATGGGACCCAAACACGTGTTTACAATTAACCACGTGCTTAAGTGGTGGTCTGAACTGGGTGAATAAATACAAGCAGACCTACTGACTTCACATAAGAATTACCAGTCTGGGAGAGAATTACAGAATTTGGCTATAGGAGGCTGGAGGATTAGCAACAAATATGTAATTCCTGCAAGTAATTTACTTAAACTAAGGACAGGGCAGAGCTGTTTAGAATAGACACTCAGATTAACTCCAAGAAGAGACTTAGAGCATAATTATCAACCAAGGACAAGTGTAAATTTGTAATATATCAGAGCCACCAACTGACTTTCAAATGAGATCTGCAGAACCAAACATCCTGCTCAGATTTAATGAGTTCCAGCCTGTTTCAGAGCTAGATTGTGCCTTCACACAGAAAACTAAGTAGCAGCACCAGCCAGAGAATTGTGGATCCAAAAAAAATGAAACCAAATAACATATATGGAAGAGCCTCCAAATACTCCTAAAATTATTTTTCTCATAAAATGCTGCTGTAAAAATATGAGAAGCCATCAACAGATCTTAAGGGGTTTAAGCACCCAATTCTTTGACTGATAAGAGACCTGTAGACTGTCAGACATTTCCCTGGGTACTAATCTTGAGATAACTTAGCAGCAAGGATAAATACCTTTATTTGCCACATTTAAAGACACATCTTATGATTTCCAGGCAAGTTTATCACATACATCACTTGCTTCCTCCTTCCTCCTTTAATATTGCCAACACATGAATATATTCGATTAAATTTGCACACTCCTGTGTTAGATAGAAGAGGAAAGTTAATCACCTCCACATGTGACTCCAACAAAGTTCAGCAATTAAGAAGACCTGGACCAAAACACTCCTGCTGCACCAGGAGTGCAAAGTGCTCCTGCTGCACTTTTGATGCTTTACAGTCATAGCTGGCTATGGAAGGTGACCCTCCAAACTGGATCGACACCACCTTTTTCACTGCCAGAAGCTAAAGCTGGTAAGAATGTGAAGACCATACAAGTGACTGAAGCTCTTGGAGGTAACACAGAGCCTCATCAGCTCCAGGGCAGCTCCATCCCACTGTGCCCATGCCAAAAGGGCTACAAATCCCCAAAGGAACCCCAGGGTAACAGTGGGAAGCATCTCTTCCAAACATCTCCAGATAACACCAATATCCTTGTGCTCACAGAACTGCAGGGGACTATTCTAAGGCTTTACAGGTAATAACCCAGCTCAGAAAACTGCAACAGCTCTGGAAGTCACTAATTAATTCACCACAGCTGCTCTGCCCTTTCCACAGTAACTAAATCTGGTAAACGTGTGGGTTGTCAGGCTAAGGAGAGCAGGGATCTAGTTCCTCACATTTTCCTTTACTGAGCTCAAGGTACAGCTCTCCAAGAAGTCAACACGTTAAAAGTGCTCTTCAGATGGGTGCCAAGTGCCTGTGGACACAAGGCACAGCAAGCACGTGAGCAGGTCCAGCACTAGCACTGCTGAGGTGATTTACATGATCCAGAGGGGATGTGATTTACAGACCCTGTTAGGCCTGCTGCTGCACTTCAACATGCCTGCCTGTCTCTGGCTTCCCAGGGTAAACTCCAGCATAGTGTCCTCCTTAGGACCCAGACTCACTCACAGAAAAAGGACAGCCCAGACCAGTTACCCTGAGCTCCCAGTTCAAATACCAACTCTCCAGTCACTTAAACAAACTTCTCCCCAGAATTCAAACATTACACAGAGAGGATTACAACTGGTCCCAAAAACACACAACCAAGAAAAATCAAAGCAGGTAAAACCCTTGATTTCCAGCAGATCAAAAACCATACCCATCTAAATACAGTAAAATCCACATACCTGTTTATTTGCTGCCATTCCTTCAAGATCCCAAGACACTCCTGAGGCTGACGCCAGTCTTCCTTAGCATTGGAGACCTTTTCTCCACCACACAGGCCCAATCTTCCACCCAAACCACCAAGAACAACCCCCACACTCACTACATTCCCCCTCCTCTCATGCCTGAGGAGCCTCTTTAAAGCCTTCACAGCCTCTGCTTGAGGCTGACCCACCCAATCAGCATTCACAGGGAATTAAATTCACCTGTTGCTTAATTACCACCAGCTCCACCAAGGAAAACAGCTTAAAGGGCCATCCCTTTGCCCAAGCACCCTCTGTGTGCCCATCCAAATGTCATTACCCTCCTTGTGGGCCTCAGGTCAGTTGCAGGAATTTCTCTTGCTGTTTGCCATGGGGTTTAGATCAGCATGGAGGCAAAAAGCAAAGAGAAATGGTAAAGAAGGCCTGTGTGCAACCCAGGATTTTTAATGTGACATGGATACATCCAGTTCAACATCAGCTTTCTCAGAACAGTTCCCCAGTTTGCAACACTGGGTTCAGTACAGACCAGCAGTCTGCTCAGGAAGGTCTAGATACACCCATCTTAGGGAGTCTTGCTGTGCCAGGGGTCAACAGTGTAGTGTAAACCCCCCCCACCCCTCAAGCTTCAGGGCTGATCCCCCAGATTGGTGTTGGGGCTGGCACAGGATGGGATGGGAATGGTGGAGCAGGTCTCTGCCCTGCCGCTGGACCACCAGCCCATCCCACATGCCACGACCAGCTCCAGGCAGCCATCCCAGAGAAGCACACGCTCCACACAGCTCCTGGCTGGCTTCAGATGCACCAGATGCAGCTGGTCAGCAGGCTGATCTTGTAGTGTTTGGCACATGGGCTCCCAAAGCTGGAGAGAAACCACAGCACAGTGCTGGGAATATCTGAGTTGTCAGCACCGCAGCAGGAGAGCAAGAGAGGGGGATGAATGGAGGCCACTGAGCTGGTTCCACCCCTTGATGGGGTGGAATGCCTGCCAGGGCACTGCCCCACATGGGTGAGGAGGATGGAGAGCCAGGGCTTGGGCAGCTCAGCCAAGGGCATGCAATGAGTCAGTGGCACAGTCAGGCATCTAAAGAAGGATTAAGCTGATGGAAGGGATGTAACTCTCCTGGTTTTGAGTCCTACTCTCCTCGTCCCTACACAAAACAGTCCCTGTGGCCACAGGGGGGTTTTCCTCAGCTTGCTTTCTCTTACCTCACTGGGGGACAGGGTCTTTGGATTCCCAAATGTAGTCACTTCACTCAGCAGGTTCCATGCCCTCGGTCACCTGCTTCCTTTGCAAAACCCTCTGTGCCAGGACACTGCACCCAGTGCATCCCACTGCCACAGAAGCTGCTGCCACCAGTGCCATCACTTGTCACGAGCAGCGAGTGGCACTGGGCTCATGTGGCACAAAGGGAAACAAAGCAGCTCCCAGTGAGGAAGAAGGGAATGGGGCCAGCATTTTCCCAGCCTCTTCTTATTCCAGACAGGTGTCTTATCCCCTGGCAGCCCTGGGAAGCAGGGGAGCTTTGCAGTTCTGCCAAGAGACCTGTCCTGCCAGCATGAGACAGGGACAGTGTGTCCATGCACATGTGTTCCCACTGGTCCCTCTGGGATGAGCAGGGATGAAGCTTCCCGGGTCCCACTACCTGCTGGTGGGCAGATAACATGGGTGTGTGACACTAATGTCTGGCCGGGGCAATTCAAAGCTCTTTTGTGACAGCTCATGACCTGTGAAGACAAAAGAGAGACGTGGGATATTAGATCACCAAATATAGGTACTGATCCAAAGGTTGAAATAAAGCTTCATCCAAGGGGGGAAATCAAGGGAATGGCAAAACACTGTGTGTGCCATTGTGTGATCCAGGTGAGCTCCCATTGCTTGAGCCCATTGGCTCTCGCAGGACCTCTCACTGCCCAGCAGGATTAGGCACATCTGGGGGATTCAGGATTCACACCAGACATTGGGATGTTTTATGGAGCAGACTCGGCCAAATCCAAGATGCAGCCCTGGGCTGCTGGCACGATCCTTCCCCTGCTGACACGGGGGCTGGCAGGATGAGTGGAGAGGCCAGGGATGGAAAGAGATCTGGAGAAGAGACCTGCCAGAGAGCTTCCTCTGGAGCTGCAGCATTTGGGAAGAGTCCACGTGGCACATATATGTTATGCTAGAGACGTATAGAGCAGTTTTCTGACTTGGCAGCAGGCATGGTGCCAGTGCTTTTATTTTTTTTTCATTATTTCTGTAGTTTGGCTACTTATTTCACTCCCTGTCCCACTTCTGAACAGGATCTTCCAACTGCTCATTTGCAATAACCCTGAAAGGCAGGAAACTCTGCGTTCCCACACTGGAGACTGACCATGACATCACACCAGTAAGGATAGGGAACACTCCCTGCAGCTGCCCCAGCAGCTCCACCCGGCCAGCACACACAGACCAGCCCACCCAGTGCTCATCAGGACAAGAAGGAGCCTCCCCAGTCCCACGCCCACCGAGGCCCGGACAGAAGGGACCTGGCAGCTGTTTATACAGATGTGCATTTCCTATGCTGGATGGCCCGGGAACAGCAGCACAAACAGAGGCTCCAGCTGCCCCTCCTGCCCCCAGAGGAGAAGGCAGAGAGGTAGTGAACACCATTTATCAGCCAATTTGTGCTGAAAGACCCTGTGTCCTCCCCGGGGGAGGAGCAGGAGCAGAGGCAGTGTGAGGGGAGTCAGGAAGGAGGTCCAGAGGGGTGATGGAAATAACCTGGAGAGCCTTTCAGTTGTGAGGTTGTTGTTCTGAACCTGGCCCACTTGAGGGACCTCAGGAAGCCTTGTCAACTACACAGCATCTCTTTCATGGTCATTGCACTGCTGTTCACATCAGTACAAACAGCACAGGCAAGCCCAGCAGTTTTAGCAGAGACACTGAGGATTTAATTGGGGAGGACACTGTAAATATTCTCCTTTTGTCAGTCCAGATGATCCTCCCTGCCCAGGGCTATGGCACATTGATGGTAAAGCTGCTGCCACCCTGCTCACTACCCAGTGACTCAGACACCAGAGCAGGGAAAAGTGCTGCATCAGTGATTGGTGTCAGGGAAATTGTTGCTTAAATAGCAAAGAAACCCCTCAAAATGATTATCTAACATCTGCTGAACTGCTGACAGCTCCATTTATCTGTTTAGAAAACAGTGTATTTCAGAAAAAACATTAAAATAGACCTGTTATGTGAAACTACTGAACTTTGAGCAGCAAACCCTTGCTGCAGAGGAGGACAGCTAGTGCTTTTTGTTGCAACTATGCAGCCCAGTTTTTCTGCAGCCCCTTTCCTAGCAATACTGGAAGGCTACTCCTCAAAAGAATCTTGCTCTGGTAGCAGAGAGAGTTAAAGGCTCTGGTAACGGTGGGAGTTAATATGTATTTTCACTAGAGGTGCAAGTGAACTAAGCTTCAGACTCAGATCCCTTTATTTTCTGTGGTGTCTCCCACCCAACTTTATATCAGATATTTCAGCTCTGGGCCAAGCTTTCACCTGTAGGAACTGAATATAAAACCCTGGGGTTAGTTACGTAAGTAATTTCTAGTAATATCTCCCCTTGTCCCCCCATCTACCAGACAGAAATTACCATGTTAATCCCAACATGGCAAATCACCTCTGAGTCCTGGGGAAGTCTCTGTAGCAAGGAAGTAGCTGGGATTTAATTTCAGGCAATGAAACTATAGACTAATAAAATTTGCATACTTTATAGCCATAATAAATGAGCCTGGACCTAATAGGTGCTCGGTGTTTGCTACTTTTCGAGTTCAGCAGTCAGGATCTGGCCACAAATATCCCAGCTACACCAGAAATTTTGCTCAAGCAGAAGATGTTCATAGACACATAGATGTTCATTTAGCACATAAATACACTACATCACTTTGCTGCTTCAGTCATCAGCGAGCACACTGAGCTGCAGCTGTAAAAATAAGAGGAGTAAAAGTCCTTTTTATGATGTGTCATCATGTATTTTTTCCTATTTATCCAGTAACTCGCAGTGTCAGGAAGGCTGTAAGGCATCCTCAGCTGTTAGTGTGAATTCACTGAGTTCCTGCTCTATAGAGCCTTCACTCTTGCTTTGATCACTCAGAAATTTAATAGTCAAGGATCTGAACAAGAAGGCTTGGAGTTCTCACTCTACAAAACCAGCCCATAACGCCCAAGGCACTGGCTGAGCCCAGAGTGTGCCTTTGATATGAGTAGCAGGACAAACACATCCTCATCCGGGATGCCCTATCTGCTGGGGCAGCTTATCCAGCCACATTAGCCCCACCCCTGGTCATCCATCTCCTTCACCACCATCCATCACCCCGTGACATCCCCCTGCTCCACATTTGTACTGGGCTGCAAAGCACCTCCCAGGACACACCAGTACTGCCAAAATCCCTCCTCTGCAAGCCCAAAACTTGGACAACAACTGGGGAGCCACACTCCCATCACATGGCATGGGCAAGGGTGTCAGATTTAAGCAAGGAACAGGGTGGTAAGCTTCCCCCATCTAGTAAATGTGCACCTTTGTCCTCAGGCACAACCTGCATCCCACATGTTTGTGGTTATCCTGAGAGACAACAGTGGAAAAGGATGTCTGTGGATATTGCTTCTGACTTAGACAAATCACTCCAGCTACAGAGGCTGGGTTAGAGCTGCATTTGCCTACGTGTGATGTGCACATGGAAACAAGCTGAGCCTAGGTATGTGCTCAGAACCTGATCCTGTGCTACAGGGACAAGCCCCAAAGTCACGCTTAGAGAGCATCTGTCCCCATTACCAAGTTGAGGTTAGTTATTAACTCTCAAGTCTAATCTTCTACCCCAAGGCAACTGATAGGCACAATGCATCCTAAAGCAAGAAAATAGCAAAGGAAAGGCTTTAGTCTTGCTGTAAACAAAGCCAGGCATGGCCAACACTGCTGCTGTGCAGGAGGAACACGGTCTGGTGGTCGATAGTATAACTGAGACAAGCATTCTAAGATGACAACTTTGTGCCAGTTCCTATTTTTCTGGGTTCTTGTGTTTTCTTTCAGTCCTAGCCAGCCTTTCCATGTGAAGGACTGAGCTGAGCAGAGCCCAGTGGTAATTAACAGGCAGTACTGAGCTCTGCTTTGGAGCAGGAGGTGAGGAAATGCACTGGCTATTAAGCAGAGACCGCACGGATGAGGTGAGAGTCAGGCTAATGAAGACAGGAAGGATGACAAACTCAGACTCAGGAAAGTGAATAAAAGCATCAGGCTGAAATATAGCAGCGATTTTGTTCTTCTGAAACCAAAATTGGGAATAAAGGCATGGTTAGAATGACTGGCACCCCACACAGACTGCCCAGCAGCGTTTACATGGAGCACAGACAGCAGGGTAGGATTAGTCCACCAGTGAGGTAAGGAGCTGCTGGTGGTGGAGCCCCACAGACCCTGCTCAGGACAAACCCCTTCAAGAAAGGGCAGAGGCATCACATCACAGATGGAGAGCTCTCCCTGAGGCTTATTGTCCATAAAAAGTAAAAAGAATAAAGCCAAGGACAACGATTTGTGCTTTCAGCTATTCATCCTGGCCACAGGGCACTGACTGGCAACCCCAGCCATAAAATGACCTGACCTGAAAGGGAACTTTTTTCCTTTCTGCTTTTTTCTCAGCTGAGCCACCTACAAGGAGAAATCACTTATCCCCCCAGCTCCCCCTGCTCCAGCAAGCCACAGAGCTGGCAATTCTTCTGTAGGCATTAAGGTCCTGATCTCACTCCCAGCCAAGTCAGAGGCAAAATTCCCCTTGTATGAAGGATCACAACTAATTTCCTGCAAGCTGGGTGAAGTTGTTCCAGCCAGCTTCCCAAAACAAGCCAATGCATTTTTAAAACCACAGCTGGGGGTCTACTGTGTTATAACGTGACCCCTGAGAGGGGAGAAATTGCTGTGAGGTGAGTCTCCTGGCTATTGTTTTAGGCTGCTGACTCAGGAAGACAGGGCTGCCTTGTTTCACATCTGAAAGGGCTGGGTTTTGGGGTTGGGTTTTTTTTTTCATTTCAGGACCACACAGGCTAGAAACAGCTCGGGGCTGTTGGTTTGTGGGTGGAAAGAGGGGTGGGAGGTTTCCTCCATCGACACAAATGGAGAGGAAACCCAGGGTTCGCAAGCAGCAGCTTTCTGGTGCCCCAGGATGCCGGGAGGTCGGCAGAGCTCTCACCCCGGATTCCTCGTGGGTGTCAAGCCTGCAAACGGTGGTTCCAGGGCAGCAGGTGCAGCTGTCAGAGCATCCCTGGGGCAAGCAGGAGGTGGGAGGGACCCTCTGGAGAAGGTGGGAAGCAGATCAGAGGGCGCCGTGCAAGAAAACGCCGGGGACAGCCAAGCCTGCAGAGGAAGCCGGGGCTGGGGTAGGCGTCGTGTGGTTCCTGTGAGCCACTAATAAATGCCAAAGAGGAAGGGACTTGAGCTGAGATGCTGATTAAGGGCCCCTCTGCTCCACAAAGGGTGGAGGAGGGTGTCTAGCCACTCAACCTTGGTCTGAGCACGTCTAGAAAGCTGGCTGCAGCTCAGGTTAAAGCTGTGATGTGCCCCTGGCACAGCCTGCTCCACACCACCTCAGGGCTCCCCTGGTACACAGGCCACCAGCAGTTCCTATCACTAATAAATGCCAAATAAGCCACTAATAAATGCCAAAGAGGAAGGGAGTTGAGCTGAGTTGCTGTCTCCCCTGGCACACAGACCACTATCAAAGCAGGAACTGGTCAGTCTACCCCGGGCACAGCTGCAAACGTGGCTGAGGGAGATGATGCTAACGTGTGTTTGGCTGGTTCTGGATTAGTCCCTCCTGAAACACATGCAGAAATTAAACAGACCTATTGCTTTCCTATCAGCAATTTATGGAACATTAAAGTCTGAACTGGAAAAAGTCTCACTTTGCTGAGAGCAAGATCAGGCTCCCACACAGGGCTCCAGATACAATTACTTTTAATTCAGCTCAGTTACCAGTGAACTCTTATATCTGTGAGAATTTTTTAATGGATCATTTTGTCAGTTTTTCTCCTTACACTTGCTCTGCCTTCGACACTTGTCACCAATTTTATTTAATTAGCACCACAATTGTATTAGCACCACTTTTTTTTTTTTTTTAATTTAATTATGCTTCTGCAGTACCCCAGCTTGTTTTGTGCAATTAGCACTCTACTTCCATACAAATTAATCTCCCTGGAGAACTGCATCGAAAATAGAGAGACACCTCATTTAATGGAAATAACAACAGCAATTGCCTATATATGTATATATAGTCCTCCTATGTTGCCAAACATACAATTTGTGCATCCCTTACACACAAAACGATCAAGTCATTTTCTTAGGAGTGAATTCAGTCATTTCATTTCTGTCCTGGATGTAGCACAGAGAGTTAACTTCATCTTCTGCTCTATCAGGCAATTTAATCTAAAGAGGACAGGAGGAAGACTGGTTCCTGTATCTGGTAAACATTTGCTTTATCAGGGAATGTAAGAGTGCCTCTAACAGCCCTTTCTGCTTTAACTGCAGCCACAGAGAATGCGAGGAGGATTTAGGGTATTAACAGCAACTGGCTGCTCAGACTGCTGATGCTTTTTCCATGCCGAGGTTTGTTTAGTGTTTTGACTGCCCTCTGCATAAACAACGATGAACCTGAACCACCAACTTATTCTCCAGCCTGTTTATACATGAACAGCAAAACACAGCTAATTCCTGTGGTGGAAGAAGCTGAGCAGGCTGACTTTACTCATTGCCCTTCCTTGTGCCATGGTGTCAGAAGTGAGCCAGGAGGTTGGCCCAGGAGGGACTGTTTTGCCCAGTTATTCACTTGGAATTTTTTTGTACTGTCTTTTATATTCATTTGCTATCACTTGCACTTCAGCACGTGCCTCCATTTAGCCCTTATCTGGAGCTCAACTCTAGCAGTTCTACCACCTGATGACCCCTCCCCAGGAGAGAAAGGGGATCAGGAAAAGGAGAAGCAAGCTGAAATGAAAACAGATTCAATGAAACAGCCAAAGCAATATTAATGCCAATATAAAGTACACAGTTATACTCACCCCAGTGGATGTATGGTGGTCACAATAGACAAGAAAGCTGTCCTCAGGAGCAGAATGGTGAACAAGCCCCTGCAGGGATGGGAAGGAGAAAGCAAAGGATCAGGAGGAACCCTCACCCTCAGCAAACTTCCCCCTTCATACTGAGCAGGACATTCCTTGTTTAGGACACAACTGTAGCCAGCTCAGCTGCCCTGGCTCATCTGGAGTGTCCCAGCTTGGGGACACAGCAGAGAGACACACATCTCCTTCTCTGGAGACATTCAAGACCCTCCTGGATCTGTTCCTGGGTGACTTGGTCTAGGTGATCCTGCTCTGGCAGGAGGTTTGGACTAGATGATCTCCTAGGTCCCTTCCAACCCCTAACTTCTGTGATTCTATGGTAACTGGGAGAGGCTTCTCCTGCAAATTGTTGTCTGTGTCACAAAGGAGCTGAAAACATCTGCAGAGAAGGAGAGTTTGGGAACTATGGATATCATCCCCAAAACCCTTTTTGTACTTTGGAATGCTAGTAGAAATTTTGTGCAAAGACACATTTACCACATGATCAGAAATACTATAAAAATACACTTACGGCTTCTGCTTGCTCAGACCATGATGGGGAACAGATACATTGAGAAGAAAGGCACAAGTGGAAAGCTGATAAAAAAAAAAAAAAGTGGGGAAGAGTCAATGAGCCACAAAGAACTGAGAACAGATCAAAGACTGTATCAATGATTAACAGGAGTACATCAGGGGTTTGGTTTTTCAAAGCTTACTCTCAGCCAGCAGAAAATGCAACGTGATGTGCTGCAACCTTCTGGTGTGTTTTTGAGCAAAAGAAAGTTCTCCTTAACAGACATCAGCAAACCACAGGCTCGGGAATTCTTTTCACAACTGACTTGTTGAAATTTTCACCCATTAGCTGGTCAAACAGGCTCTTCTGAGCACCTGACAACCTTGTCTCAGCCAAGTCAATGTAACTATCAAAGAAATAAAAGTCCAGGAGTTGCCTGGATAATTTCTATGTTCTGGGATATGCTGCTCCCCATATCTGATAGCTCAACATGAAAAAAAAAATGTTCAAAAAGCCAGTGACACTTGGCTTCACACTGTTGCCACTAACCTGCATTCTGTTGGCTTGTCATCTTTCAGTTCTAGGTATGTAAGACAGAAGGAAATTTAGCATCCCTGAGTTAGTGACAGAGGAAATTAATAAAGTGGAGAGTGCAGATTGCTGTGGAAAAGCAACCAGGAGCTCGGAAAATGTTTTCCCCACCATTCCCACCTAGACCCAGGGAGCAAGCTAAAGGGTTTTTCATTAGCACATTAAAACCTCTCTGGCTACAACCCCTTTGCTGCATGGAGCAGTTGATCACTTCAGCAGCAGCCACTTTGGAGATTAATGAGAGAGCCGTTCAGCTTTGTCCTTCCTGTTTGTTAACTAGTTCATTCTGCAAATAGTAAATACAGAGGGGAAAAAGAAACCAAAAGCAAACCCCACAAACAACAAACACCAACCCAACCCTCTTCTCCAGAACACCACTGTGAGGAGACAGGATTAGAATGACATCAAGTGGCTTTCAGCGTGACTTTGAGTCGGGGTAGACGTTCCTACTGCAGTACAATCCAATCCCACTCCCTGGGAAGTCAATGGATGCTGTGCCAGGCACTTCAAAGGAAGCAGGATCATGCCCTCCTGTGCATTCTGGGGTTCTAACAGAGATTGCTAAAAGCAGTTTTTAAATGCAGTAATCCTATTTCTTTTTCAGAGAAGCATGCAGAAACACTAGGCTTGCTGGCTGCTAAGGGAATTCTTTTTTTTTTTTTTTTTCCAAGTCAATTGTATTCCTAAGCAGAACAAGAATGAAAACTAAGATCTTTTTTAATCTTCTGCAAAATGAAAATTCCAAAAACAGCAAAGCTCAGTTTGGATCAATGAAAACCTTGTTTTCTAGTAACATCAAAACATGTTTTTTATGCATTTGGATATCTGCTTTATAAGAGATTATGCTTTGCCACAGAGTATGCAAAAACAAGTTTTCCAGTGATGTTTTAGTCAAATGAAACAACAGAATGGTCCATTCTGACAAGGAATGTCTGGACTGCACTGCAAACTTTTCATTCTCTTTTGGTCTGTTGGGATTTTTTTAAACAAATACAGAATGGATTGTTTTTTCATTCTCTGATAGAGAAAAAAAAAAGGAAATTTTTAAGTAGTGCTAACTATAACTACTAACTCACAACTTGTATTAAGGGAACACTTAATAAACGACCAACATGAATATTATGTGTTATGAATACTCATAAGCATACAAGTGTTAGGGAAATTGAGAGAAGCTCATTGACCTCCTGTCCTCTCTGGTAACCCATTAATCATATATTAAACCATCAATTTATCCTGTATTAACCATGGGTCCAGCTCAGTCAGGACTAAAGCCCACCCCCCTCACTTAAAGCAGCACCATTTCTGTCAGCACTCTGCACCAGCACCCAGGGTGTCATGTCAGCTCTGGAAACCCAGCCTCCATCCAGGCCAAACTGCCCAGAGTGAGACACAGAGCAAAATACTGGGAGGTGTTCATTCCCCTGTTTACATTGGACAGGGCATGGAGCTGGAGGAGATGACAAAGGGGATGGGAACAGGAGGGATGCTCTGCCAGGTCTGGTAGTTCTTGCACTGTCCAACTTCATGCACAGTTTAAAGGCTACAACAGCAAAAGCAAATGTTATGTCAAGATACATTTTTTGAATCATCTCCAGATTGACTCCCAGCAGTCCCCTGAGTTTCCCCATCCCACTCTGGCTCCTGTTTTTGGAGCAAAGGTGCTGTTCACACACACTGGGTGATGAAGGTGCTGCCCACCATTCATGGGGTGATTGTCAGCATTCCCACCCTTGGCTACAGTTCCCACTGCTTTAGCTTCATCTGGGAGATGCAGAGCTCTGATGACAGCCTGGGACATGGTAATTCATGTACTTCTAACATAATGAGCCAGCTCCTCAATCCCTCTTTTCAAACCATCCTCTCACAAAACTGGAAACAAAAGGTGATGGCAAAGCCCAGGAGGCTGCCAGGGCTGGGCTGTTGTTTCCTAACCTGCAAGAAAAAGAGAGACAGGGAGGGAGGGAGACAGAGATAACCCACGAGGCAATTTACTGCCCCAAAACAACCTCCTCAACTGCAGGCCCAGCCATAATCATTGGTGAGAAAAACCACTCCCTGCTAACGTGTGAGAGTGATTTACAGCCCAGCTGCCTTCCCAGCACAGCAGCTCTGGGCAGCCAGGAACTCCAGGCACCTCTGCTCAGGGTGCAGCTCCTGGGAACACGTGCAGGTCAGAGGGGCCTCTTCCAGAAAGAGGGGTGCTTTTCTCCTCTGATCTGACACTGTGCAGCCACAACCCTTCAAGATGCATCCCTGTTAGAACACAAATGCAATTACAGTAAAGGCAAGGGAGAGCAGTGCCCTGGAATAGTTTTTGCTTTTGAGATATCCCAGTTAATGTTTCTGGTTTACAGAAATCTTAAGAGGATTATTACATTAGCTCTGTTGCCTTGGTTAAGCAAAATCAGCTTTAAATCACTCTTCCCTGGGAGAGGCAAATGGAACATATAGGTGGCATGTATTAAAGGAACTCAGATTGTACCAAAATCACTTTGAATCTACGCTGAAAATATTTGCTAAGTCATTTAAAATGGGGCATAGAGCAGATTAAATTGAACTCATAGAAGCCTGCTCCAGCTATTACAGGGTAAAACTAGTTAAAAAGACTGCCATCTATTCTAACAATTGCTAACATTATCACTGCTTCCAAACTGAACCCGACATGCCAGGCTCAGGCTTCGATCTGCTGCTGAAGATGTGAGATGTCTAAAGTCATCTTTCAAATTGAAATACTAAAGGCATAAAGGTGAGTATCTCAAGGAGGGATTACAACACAAGCAAGGCTTAAAAAAAAAACCAACAAACAAAACCAAGAGTCCAGGAAGAAAGGTCTTTGCTGTGAAGAAAGACTCCTGCAGTTTTAAAAGGTGGTGAGTAAATCTGGCATCAGTGCCCTGTAGATTGCAACAGAGTTGTGATGGCTCCTACAACATCTGAATTTGGATCTACAAAATCCAGTTACTCCAGTGGCATCATAATAATTGTACTAAATACCCTCCTATACCCAACATTCTGTCACCCTAGGAGAAGTTACCATGGGTGTCACTGTGTCCCTGCATCCCTGAGTGTCTTTTCCTGGCCCTAGTTCTACCTCTGGCCCTACATAAGCAATCCTGGAAGTGCTGGGTCTGTGGCAGCATGGATGGGTGTCTCCCTGTGCCCCTCCAGCTGCAGTATCACATCTCCAGATGGTGAGTTCATAAGGCCAGTTCCTGTGCCTCTCAAGTACAAGATAATTCCCAGGAACTAAGAAAAAAAAACCCTCAGTCCCCTCATTCAAAGGTCAGGACCGTGTGGATTTGGACAGCACAAATCCATATACATCTGCTGCTCCTGAAATACCTCTTTTGCTTGCCAATGTCTGAAAGCAGCATGTGCATGGGATAAATAATGCCTATATGGGACTTTAAAGATAAAATTAATCATCCTGCATGTCTCCCATAGTATAATAAGTCACCACAGTACCACGAACTGCCAGAGTTGTCCATTACCCTCCACAGACAGGTATTACTACTTTTTGTGCAGCCAACACAGCTCAAGTCAATAAAAGTCCCTACTCCCAGCACTGCAAGCTTCATTTAACAGCATCACTAACAGAATGGGGAAAACATCACACAGAACAAACTGGGAAATAAAGGGCAAGGTGGAGCTCCATTTCCTAATCCTCAGTAGTCCATACATAATTCTCCACGCATTCCCTCACAACGGGCCTGGTAT
This sequence comes from Ceyx melanurus, assembly GCA_024611195.1. Taxonomy (NCBI): domain Eukaryota; kingdom Metazoa; phylum Chordata; class Aves; order Coraciiformes; family Alcedinidae; genus Ceyx; species Ceyx melanurus. The sequence goes on from JANHGL010006394.1 coordinate 295,322, forward strand.
ATGCCACTTGACCCATACTCTGGCTCTTATTCTGCTGCAGAATTATTCCCTTTCTATTACAAAAGGGGAAACTGAGGTTCAAAAGAAGAAAGAAGGGGGGAAAGAGCCTTGCCCAACCTCCAGGATTGCATTGCAAAGAATAGATGGCACTTTTCCAGTCCTAGCAAACACAAGGCTAATAAAAATTATCCATAGGAATTCTTGCAGATTTTTAAGGACTGGCCACTATTGTTATCATCATCATGGAAACTATTTTACTGCCATGGGCAATAAACAGCAGTGGCCCTGAGTGCAACAGCAAGAGGCAGCAAAACAGATTTGCTAGGAGTGTGCAGTGAGTAAAGCCACATCTCCAAACCAGACCTGAGATTCTGGCCCAGTGTTTCCCATTCAGCTCGTTGGCTTTCCTGAGGCATCTCCTGCACAAAGACAGTCACATGTCATTCACCCTCAAAGTCCTTTTCTTCTATCAATCCATTCATCATTTGTGTTTCTTCAGGCAAAGATCAGGTAGTTGGGTCATTTGCAGTTACTCCTAGAAACAGATCTTCATCCCATCGATAGAGTTGGTTGATAAAAGATGCAGCAAAAGGAATTAATTGGGTCTTGAATGAGTGAATTAATGGTTTACTAGATCTTAATAAATCATCTGCTGCTTCCTCATGTATCCCATGGGAAAAACTTCAAAGGTGTCTAGAGGGACAGATTCCCTCGTCGGTGGCAAAGACCACAAGGAAAACTACTCACAGTTGAAACCCTGGGAAGCAGAGGAGGATTCAAAACTCAGGTGGGCTCCTGCTACGTGGGTGCACCAGGCTGCTGGGAGGAAGACAACACCCACACAGTGTGGCAGAGCTCCATGAAGATCCTGCTGCCTTCCCACGTCGCTGGGAAACTTCACAAGAAGCAAGGAGCCAAATCCTAAAGTGAGCTGTGCTGGTTGGAGGTTAATTGTGGCTGTCAGAGATGAGTGGTTAGGGGGAATATACCTGTTGAAAATTAACAAGCAGCTATTAGCTCCTATAGCTTCTCCTTAAAACCAGCCCTTGCATGATGTGAGCCAACTGTGCTGTGCCTGGCAGCAGTTGGACATCATCCCACCCACGCTTACCTCCCATGTAGCCAGGGCAACCAAGATTTTTTGGTGCTGTTCACTGAAGGAATGGGAGTTCTTCTTCTTCCTCACCAGTAAATCCATGCCTGCTGTTGGGGAGGAAATGGGTGACTTGCTAGGGGTTGAACCAGTGGTTTTGTTCTGTCCTGCAGTGCTCAGAATGTGATGCTCACGTGTTTATACAAACAGAAAGCTTCACTGAAAGCTGAAAATGAAAGAGATATTTCCATGCAACCTTTTAGACTAGTTTTCTTGTAATGATTTTATTCTGTTCAATGACTTAAATCTAGTCTGTGATTTCTTGTTCCTGGAGGTACTGTAAAAGTATAACATGAAATGACAGGTCCTATCTCAGAGTTTACAGTCTACACACAAAAAGAGACCAGATGAACAGCCAAAGTAGGGAGCACAGCTGAGATTAAACAGGGATAAGATACAGAAAAGGAAGAGATGGGGATAAAAGACTCAGCCTGATGAAATCCTTACAAAAGTTGGAGGAAGATAAGAAAGTCCTCCAAAGGATGTGCTGAAGGAGATTAAAGAGGCAGGAGATGGAAGCCAAAGCAGAAGGAGGTTTCCAGAAGAGCAGCACTGCCTGTCTCCGTGGGTGCTGGTGGGCTGGGAGGTTAGTGTAGCAAAAATAGTTTGACCACATCCCTGCTGCCCTGTGCAACATTTTTCAGTGGCAGTTCAGGGGTATCTATTGCTGCAACCCATGGAGGGGGGAAAGGGGTTGTTGGTTTTGGGGTTTGGTTTTGATTTTCTTTAACAGGGATAGGGCTTGAGAGATTCCCTGGAGCGTACTCTTGTTATAATCCTTTTGGGATTAAATAACTCCAGCCACATTTCCCAGAGGGCTGGATCCCCTTTCAGTTTGGCAGGCTGGCTAGGCAGCTGCAAGCTCTCCCTGCAGAGGGGGAGGGCTGTTAACTATCTCCCTGCCACAGATTGCCTGGCATCCTTTAGCTTGGGATCAACCTGACTTTCACTGGCTGGCTATGATATGCAGAGCAGCAGAAGGGTGTGCTGCCATCCTTTGAGAAGGACAAGGCTCCAGAGGACTTTGGCACATCCAGATATGTGGCAGAGGAGCAAAAGGCCAATTGAGCCTCTTTTCCAAATGCCAACTTGAATGTGGCAGCCCTGGCTGCACAACTGAGTGTTGAGGATGGGAGAGAGGTGCTGGATAAAAGAGCAAAGAAAACCAATATCTTTGTTTAGGTGAACATTTACTCCTGTAATACACATATTCACACAATCAGGACATCTACTAGACTAAAACACTGGAAATAAGGCTTGTTTTCCTTGTATGTGGAAGGGAACAGAGGACTCTCCTCTCCTGCCCAGATGAGGCAAAGCATTCCTGAGGACTTAAAGCCAAATTATCTCATCAGATGTGGAACCCTACCCCAAATTGCAAGTGTCCTGTTTGGGATGCTCTGCTGCATGGCACAGGTGCAGTCTGTTCCCATGGATTTCACACTGTAACTTGTGATGAGTCAGTCTGTAGGGAGTGACTTGAAACCTGAACTTCCCTGGTTCAGAGATCATCAGATTTATTCCCTGATTAAAAACCCCTACTAGTTGCCTTGGTGAGGAGAAAGTCTAACCCGAGTAAAAACCTTCCCCGTATTATTTTCGTTTCTATTAGCAGCTTTTTTTCACCCCTCCTTTCAAGAGGCTCCATGTCACAACATGCCCAGTTCCTTGGTTTCATGATTAGGTCTGTAGCTAAAGATGAACCCGTCCAAGATCTGCTAGGAAAAGGCAAACATGACAAAGCTGCAGTGGTGATACATTCCATTTTGCAAGGCTGTGGTGGGTAGTGGAGCAAGAAATCGCCTACTGAGACAGCAAGGAACTGGAAAAACAGTCTTTGTGCTCCCTGAAAATGATACCATGAGAGGAGTGGAATAATTTGCACAAGCCACAGAAGTTCATTAGTGGAAGATCAAGTAAATATCCTGAGAAACTGACCAGCCCCTGCTCTTTGCTGGCTTCCTTTGGGGAGCTCACAAGCACTGGGAAACAACAGAGCAGAAGGCCCATTTTCCTGCTCTGAACTGGAATGTCCCCACCACACGGGGACACACGCCTCTCTTCTTGCTTCAGCTGAGCTCCCAAGAAGTGTGTGTGGGAGGGCAGCTCTCCCTGCTTCCCTTTTACTGCTGAGAAGGGAGAGGAGGGGGAAGCATCTGCAAATGTAGAAAACTATTAAATCAGGGAAATAAACATTTCAGAGATACCAGGCGGGCTGCGTAGGGTCTCCCGTGGCCCCGTGGATCTGTCATTTCCCTGGTGTTCCCCTCAGCATGGAAACTCTAAAAAAATCTTCCTCCTTCCCAGGAGGAAGATTTTTACCAGCCCAATTCCAATCTGCATTTAGGAAGCAGGCACACCGAGCTCCAAGAGGAGGCAAATCCTGGGCAGGAGGAAGGATGGGCAGCACAGGGTCACGGAGGTGGCCAGTGCAGCCTCAGGATGCTCCCAGCTCCTGCAGACGGGTTGGATGCTTCAGGATGGGAATGCTTGAGGCCAGAGGGTTGGTGTTGCTGCTTTCCTGCAACAGACTCCACTTCAACCCTGCTTGGGGTTACAGATTCTCTGCAAATAGCACGATCTTCATGGAAATGGCAGGTATATGTGTTTATTCTCTGTGGGCACAGAGTAAATCTAATTAAATCAGAAGGTTTCCAAAGTGCCATTAAGGCAAATTGGTGAAACATCTTAAATTACACTCCCACCATTTTTGCTGCGGTTTTGGCCTCTCCAGCTGAAGGACAAGAGTTTCAGAGCAGATAAACTGATGGAAAGTTCCTCAATCTCCAAGGCAAGATGGGAGAACGAGTGGTCTGTTCACATTTTCCCAGAAGTATCACAGTAGCAGTCTGTGAGGGAAAGATTTATTTTAGGAAGAGCTATTTTGAAAGCTAAAGTGTCACATCCTGGCTGGCTCTTTTCATGGTGTTACTATAATCATCCAGTTATGACAAGCTTAATGCAGAAAAAGCAACCCTTTTTTTTTTATTATTTTTCTATTTTAGGAAAAGAAACAATATAGTTGGCATATTTTTGGACAAAGGCTGTAGTTTTCTTTCTTTTTTTTCAGTATTATTTAACTTCTCCCTGTCATCTAACCCTATTTATCAAGTGCCAGATGTTAGATCTAGAAACTGCTTGTCCTTTTTGGTGTAGAAGTCCATGCTGGCAGCTCTGCCTGGCCCAGCACAACTGGGAGGGTTTTCTGAGTCTAGCAGAGAAAGGGCTTTTCTGGCTGATACACTCAGAGTTCCCCTGCTCTCTCCCAGCTGTGGCTGGAGGCAGGAAAGAAACCATGCCTGGTGAGAACTCACCACCTTCACTACTCTTCCATGTTAAACCAATGCATCCAGGGATAGAAATCATCCCACTGGTGCCTGTTGCCACATCAAGAACAAGCTGTTCTCCCCAGGGTGATGTAATGAGGTGGGCAGCTGCTGCTCAGCCTGAGCTGGAGGGGACAAGTGTCAGCTTAGCAAGAGTGAGAGCTGGGGGGTGACCTGGCTGGCTGGTTCCTGATGGTACCACCACACAGCAGCAGTCAGATCTCAGACCTCTCTTCTCTGCAGGCTGGACTGCAGCTGAAGGCCAGGGTAGCTAAGATCAGGGCTAGAAGACTGGGTGCTTTCATAAAATAAAATTATTTTTGCAGCTGGAGTTGAAGCACAGTAGCTCATTCTGACTTAAGCTGCATTTTCTGTGGACCAGACAGACAAACAAGACAAACACAGACTGCATCTTCCCATGCACTTAAGTAGCTCCTGCTTTGAATTCCAAGGGCATAAGTAGGAAATTGATATACTTTCTAATTTATTGGAGGGAAGATAACTCTCAGAAAATTAAGGAGACTGTTCTCAATTTATGGGAAGTGGATGCTTTTAAACAGTGAATGAGTGAATGTTGAAAGTCCTGCCTATAGAGCTACGTGCATTTAATATTCAGAAGACTCACAGGAGATGTTAAAGTGCCCTCAGCTCAGAAAATTAATAAAATATTATCTCATGAGTGAACTTCAAAAGCTTTGGCAGTTCCATTCATTCCACTTCAGATAAGCAGCCAAAATATTGCAATATCCTGCTAACCTGATGCGAAACATCCAGTTTTCCTTGGCCAGTAACATTAAACTGGAAATGTGTGAACAATCTTTATGATGAAATATTTAGCCATTTCATCTGCTCTGTCGTGCCTCCCTATGCCTGGATCCAGTAATTCCTGCTTCTAAAGGTGGCTCTAGGCCCAGAGAGTCAGCAGGCCTTTGATGACAATCCCAAGTGTCTGAAGGTGCAGGATTTCAAGACTGCTTTTGGCAAACCTTGCAGGTGGGTAGTTAAGGGCTGACCTGTCCAGAGATCTCTTTGTCAAGCAAGAAGACCTTATGTGGCTGGTGGGTAAACTGACCAAGTTGCAAAAGACATGACAAGAGGAGACCATCTGAAGAGAGGACTTTCTAGCAAAGTCCTAGACTTTGGTAGCTTTGTGCTCACCTCATTTCCCAGCAAACTACCCACTCCCAGAGCAGCCTGAACAGCCTTGGATCTGGGCTCTTGGTTATTTCTCTCTCCCAACATAGTTTTGGTTTTTACTTTTGTTTTCCTCAGATTCTCTTGCCATAAAAGGTTGCCAGTGATGCTAGAATGGAAGTTATCAGTATATCTAGAGGTACAGCTCATCTGCTGTAGTAACTGAGCTGGATTTCTCCCCCAGCAGGAGTCACAGGCTCCAGCTATGCTGTGTATCACCACCCAGCAGCTACAACCTGTTTATGAGGAGCTAAAAACCAGCATCCAATGTCTGCCCTGTGACATCCAAGAGGCCATGGATCATGCCACTTGAAATATCTGCAGCTCTTTTCCCAGTGCTGCAGCTTTTAATTTTGAGCTGTGGGGTGACCCCCAAAGGCAGGAGGAAGAGATTGGAGGTGTCAGTGCCAACATGTAGGGTTTGTGCTCCACAGCACTGAGGCCTGGTGCTTGCTGAGGGTGCAGGTGGGGGACCTAACACAGAGATCCCAAATTAATCCCATGGCTGAGTCTACTAAAATCACCCCCTTCTGCCTTCCCTGCTGCAGCAGCCACTCACCTGGCCAGAGGAGGGATGGATGGCACATCTCAGCAGCAGTCTGTGTGAGGCATCACCAGTGAAGGATGTTTTGGCTCCTTGGTGTTCCTCTGGCAGTGTAATTCAGGAAGGAGATCCTGTGCTGCTCATCTCCTCTGCATCACTCCCTGGGTGCTGCTTCCCCCAGGACCCCCAGCCAACGTATGGAGTAGCAGCCTCTCTCCACTTTCAGCTAGAAAAGAAGACAACCTTAAGCAGTGGTGAATAAATTCCTGTACAATCCCCTGTCCATGACTAGATGCTGCTGGAAATTAGGACAGTGATCCATTTCTCAGCCACCTGTTCAACAACAGGCAGTAGCAGCCAAAACCCAGCATCATCTCAGGGCTGTCTGGTTATCCACATGGCATCAGCTTTCTCTTTTAGCCCAGATATTCACTTCACCCCAGCCCAGACTGACACTCTCATCACTGTAGTCTACAGACAGAACAAAAATTTAAATCCCTGTGGCATCTGATTCTCCTCTCATCTCTGCTGCCAATCCCTCCACATGAGGAAGGGAGCCCAGGGGAAGCTTTATTAGTCTGTCGATGAACATAAAATGATAGTGCTTCAGGATTGTCAATCCAGCACAAGTAATGAGTTAAATATATATATATATTTATATTTAATTGCCAATTCATCAGTAATTCCCGACAGATGGAATCCCTGCATTTCAGGTCAACTTGACATCCCCAGCACTCAAAGGTCCAAGTGAGCATTGCCAAATTTAATGAGCTGCAGTAACAATGTCTCCACATTATTGGACTAATTACTAGCTTCTGAAAAGAAAAAAGGAGGGGGAAGAAGGGGGGGGGGGGAAGAAAAAGAAAATCCTCTAAACAGATGAAACTTTAATTAACAGCATTTTGAGACGTCACTTATTATGGAGCAAATGCAACTTCAAAGTGAAAATAGCCTCTAGGTGGATAATAGATCTAATGAAAGGTACAGTAGTCAATTTAGTACTAACTTGCTTCATATGTATGGCTTTAAGCCTTTGGAATAACCAGACTTCATGGCAACAGTCAGCACATGCTGCTGCTCACGATGCAAAGGCTTCTTCCACAGAGCACAGACTGTCTGTCAGGGTTTGGATCAAGGGCTGCAGGTGGATCCCACCTATGGAAAGAACCTACAGCCCATGGGCACTTCAACTGCTGGCCAGTGAAGCAAAAGTCTGGCAACTTGAGTGGCTTGCATTGAATTTTGAATTTAATTGAGTTTTACATTAACAAAGTAAAATATTTTCATTTAAAATATCGTTTTGATTAAAAGTAGCAGCTACAGGCTGAGAATTTCAAGTTGAAAGTACAGATTTCACTGAAGGCATTGGAAATGTTGCAGGCTAAACTCGTGGAACTAATACTAGAATTTAGCCCTGAATGAATGTATACAAGGCTAATTTCTTCAAATTAACTTTCAGCAGCTTCTGTTCCCCTCTCTCTCTCTCTCTCTCTCTCTCTCTCTCTCTCTCTCTCTCTCATACACACACTCATTCATTCACTTATTTAAACAGACACAGGGAAAAAAAGAAACCAAACAAACCTAGCCTTCAAACTAGTCAAAATATTTTTCCTGTGAACTGAGAAGGAAGAAAAGGAAGAGGTTTGTTGCTATTTCTATTTTCGAGTGCTGAGCGTGGCTCAGATCTGCTGTGATGAGGGGGCCACATCAAACTGCCTGGATCAGGTAACAGAAGCTGCAAAAACCTTCCCTCAGCCTGCAGACACTTCCACGAATCTCCTTGTACTTTGCCCACTTCACACACCAGTGTAATGATCTTTATAAACACCACTGATGTGAGCTGTGACTGCATCGACCCAGAGCAACCTCCTTGCAATACATTAAGATGATGTGGGAAGTGCAAATCACACTGGTTTGCACTGGGAGGGCTTGGCTGAGCTAACCATATTTGTGTGCACTGAAGTTCATTCCCCAGATGGGGACCTAGAGAGTGAAATTCAGCACTCACTGAGATCCTGTGTGATCTTGCAAGATTTATCCAGCCAACCACTACCCTCCAGGCAGGAGGCAGGGGATGATAAAACCTGGCTTCTCCTGGCTGTGCTGAGTGCATGCTTGCTGTGAATTGAGCCTGGATATTGCTTGGAGGCAAGGGGGGGAAGCATCATATTTGTTTAGGCATAAGGACATATCTCAATTTTCTCCTTGGTTTTCTTCCCACTCCTGCCCGAGTAGGGCCATTATTTCCCACTTCAGAATTGGTACCTCTGCCAGCAGAACAAAAAGACTAAGGAAAGCTGCAGCCTCTGCCCTTGGAGCATTTTCTGCCCTGATGATGGGACTTTAATTGAAGCCATTTGCTTTGGGAACAAAACAGCAAGTGCTCTGCTGCCAGTCCATGGGGCTGTGTTGGCAGAATGCTGCCAAGGCACAGCCAGGCAGGGTGGTGGGGAGCAAGTTCTGCACCCCCAGCCCTGGCAGAGACCCTGCTCTGCAGAGCTCTCCTGTTCACCTTCAGTGCACTGCTTGGGTTCCCTTGGGCACCTCTAGCCACACATCCCAGCTGCTTACCTTGGTTTTTTTCCTTGCACAAGTCTCTGCCTTTCCAAAGCAGCATGTGTCATGTCCCAGCAAACCAGACCAGCAAATGTTTCTGTGCCTTGGTGAAGACCCAGCATCACACCTACAGCTGGGCTAGTCAGAACCCAGGAATGTAAGTGTAATATGGAGAGTTTGCTGTATCATCACCTCTCCCACCTCCCCCTCCAACTGAAACAGCAGCTAAGAGGCTGGTGGCTATGTTTAGCTGGAACAGCATTTGAGATTTTGAGGGAAAACCCCTGGCTGCAAAGCACCTGGCTGATGCAATTGGAGGAAGAAACAGGTTTCTTCCTATGAGGAGAGAGATCCTGACAGCAGTGAGTATGTGGCTGCTCAGTTACTGTGGTGGTCTTTATGGCTGTGCCCCTGCATGAGCATTAATTCTTGGGTAGGTCCTACCCACTACAATTTTCCCCGTAATTACAGAAAGATGACATCCACCACTTAGCACGTGGGACTTGGCTCCTGATGTCTCCCCAGGTCCCCCCAAGCTTTGGGGGTTGGACTAGATGATCTTCTAGGTCCCTTCCAGCCCCTAATATCTGTGATTCTGTGATTCTGTGATTCTGACCCAAGCCATCCCAGACCAGGTTTGAACCTTGGCCTTCTCAGGGGCTTTCATGAGGTTCCATGACAGTGCTCATGTGTGTGGGTGTTGGTTCCTCTTCCAGCCACTGCAGTCTCTTCCAACACCCTCTACCTTTGCACATGACTTGTAGGAAACCCTGACCACTGGAAGTCTGCAAGGCAGCCCATGGGTTCCAAGCAGCTGGTTTCCAGGCTTGTGGTTGCCATCTTTTGTTACTGGAAATACCCTAATTTGTTTCTAATGCACTGCATTACCCTGACAGCCATCCACCTTATCCTGCATCTCTTGGCTTCTTCAAGGTTTGGGATTTTTTTTAGTTGCAGACTGCAAATACTTTTCCCAGTGTGGTGATCCTTCCCATGATAACAAAGGAAGAAAGGCTGTGAAGAGACTGCACAAGTGGTGGGTTTGGCTGGAGAGAGGACACAAGGCTGTGTCATGTCATCTCCCATGGCTGTATGACCACACCAAGCAGATAAATCTACACACAGGCAACTCCCTTTCCCTGACCAAGACTTGGGGGGAGGCCAGATTCATCCTGGATGGGGAAAGGTGTGAGGTGTCCTGGAAGTCCATCAAAATACCCACTTAGGGCATTCACCTCTGAAAACACCTTCTCTGCAAAGAGAGGAGGTCAAAACTCACCAGGGAGGAGCACTTGGTCAAGCAGGCAGATGTGTCTACCACAGAGGTACTGCTGAACAACCAGGCAGAGTTTAAGCCCTAAAACAAGAATCTGGACTACAGAAATATCCTAAGTTGTATCTTTCTTGTACTTTTCCCCTTGCTACACACAGAGACAGAATTCTCACAGCATGACATGTGTCCTCCCTCCTCTCACTCTCATTCATGATCCTTAAAACCAAAACAATTCACAAATTAGCCTCCCTCAAAGGATGAAAGAGAGAGATTCCTCAGTGCAAAGTGTTTCTCCCAGCCCTCTGGTGTCCATGAGGCACAGCCCTGCAACCTGGGTGTCAGCTTTAGCAGCTGCTTGCAGAATTTCCCCCTGGGCCCAGGGCTGAATTTCAAGCACCTCTCAGAGACTGTGGGCCCAAGATAAGTGTTTGATTCTTGTCTAGTTAGCTCTTAGCCCTGGCTTGCTAGGAAGAAGGGCAGGGGAGAAGATGGGTCAAATAGATTATGTTGACAAAGGAGGTGCCTGCACCTTGATTTACTTGAAGTCCCTCAAAGCCTGTTACTGAATGTAAAATAGGAATAAAAAGCAACCAAACAAACAACAGAAACCAACAAAAGCCACAAACCAACACAGCAGTAATGAAAAGCAAGTAATGTATCCAGTTTTTATGGCCAAAAATAAAGGCACTGGAAGGCAGGCTTTTTAATGGCTATCATTCCTCCTGTGTTATTTGAAGATCCCCCTGTAAACGGGAATCCTGGGTCTGTTTTGCCATCTGTTCCCTCCACTCCTGCCTAGGAATCCTGAAAGGGTATTTATTGTATATGCAGGTTCAGTGAGGCCCAGTTACTATAAACAAATACTGCACGAAATATGGTGGGGCCAGCTTTTTCTACAGGGCCTGTATTTATGAGGAAACAGTATAAAAACAAATATGTAATCTGGAAATAAACCTGTTAAATGAATAAAAAGTCCTACAGAGCAAAACATAATGATTAGCAGAGCCATTCAGTGACAGACCCTGTTAAGGGAACACATCTGCTGTCATCCACTTTGTATCAGTGCTTTTCCCCCTGATAAAAACCCATCTAAAAGGAGCCATCAGAAAAGCACGGGGGGAGGGGAGCAGGGAGAAGGAGGAGATGATCCAACCTAAGTGTTGCAAGGCCAACCATGGCACTTTTGCTGGTTCTTGAAATACCTCTTAAGTCCTGCATCCTACTGGCCACCAAATATAATCTGTTATTTACAGTGAGAACTACGTACAGGTTACAGTCAGCTGAAGGGAGGGGGGGAAGGAACAAGAAGCAATAATAAAGAAAAGAGAAGAAATATCAGTAAAGCAATCAAAGGGCAGCATGGTGTGTGGAACAAAGACTCACATAAAGAACTTGAAGTGCAACATGTTTGTGCACACGTGCATGGAAAAGAATATTTTGCTCTTGACCAATCACACTGATTCCATAGGAGAGCAGCACAAGGTAAGTGTAAGGAGATGCAGCTCACTCCTGATTGCCAGCTTCACTGGAGTGCCACACTGCTGTGCAGATACTCCAGCTACCTATGAACTGGGTGGTCACAGACTCCCAGTAAAATCACAGCCTGCTCCACCCCACCCCCAGAGGCAGAGCCAGCTGAGGATGGGTGAGTAACTGCCCTTGCTGTCACCCGCTGTCCCCGTGATCTGCATCTGCTCCAAGATGTTCTGGGTATTTCCTCTCTCAGTTTCTGCTTTCCACTGGGGGTTGCCTGACCTTCCCCATGGAACCAGTTATTAACACTCCAGTCTCTACCAACAGCACAAACAAAACAGGTACAAGCTGATGCAACTCTGGAAAGTGCTGTACCAAACACTGATGCAACCCCCCCGAGAGCCACAATTACTCCCCCAGAGCACGTGGGGCGAGGAACACCAGCTCAAAACTTGACAGAAGTCATGTCTTCCCAGTCTGCAGCTCCAAAAAGCTCTGGGTTTAGCCTCCCACTGACAATTCCTAAAAAAAAAAACCTACTCAGCCAAGGTGCTTTTCCTGTGACTCCACGGGCAAACTGAAGTGCATTGCCTTGGTTGTGGTTTGAGCCTCAGGATCATCTCTGTTTCTTACCCATCAATCAAAGTAAAGCAATAAAACCTTCCCCTTTGTAGCCAGGAAGACGACGCCTAAGCATCGACCAGAGAACCCTTCCCCACCCAAAGCACAGAGTGAGGCACCACACAGCCTAATTCGAGTACTAATTAGCAAAACAGGCATCATCATTTGCTTCAACTTGCACTGTGATGCTGCTCTACTGTTTGCAAATTACCAATCAATAGAGACTTGCTGCCTTCAGTGTGTGTGATACACATAAAAGCTTAATGGATTTATATCACTACAGTCACCACTACTGATCACTAAACCACTTCAGTATTTTTTATTGCTTTTTCATAGCTGACGTGATGCGGATGGTATGTAATTAAATATTTTACAAAGATAGGGTCTGATCCAACAGCCTTTATGCACATGAATAATCTCATTATGTTCAATGCCTCTGCTCATGTACCCAAAGCAGGCAAGACTGGGTTCCTACTGCTACAAAAGTAATATTTTTATTTTTTTTTAACCTTCTGCATTCCCCTTTGATGGAAATAATCATGAAAAAAGAAAGAAACAAAAACCAAAACCCAACCCTTACAACTCCTTTAGAGTTATTTTGTTCATTGAAACCTTCACCTAGGATTTAAAGAAACTTCAAGAACACCGTTGTGGCAGTTGTGTTTGGCCAGGGACAGAAAGAAGGAAGAGTCTGTGTTCTGTCAGAGCCTGAAAGACCTACTGCTTCTTGCCAGTCTGTATCTTAGTGTGGTTTCCTGACACCAATTCAGGCTTTGAAGGGGGGATTTTTTACATTTTTTTTTTCAAGAATTCATGACTCACTTTAAAAACTGTTGTATTTCAAGCATGAGGGGAATTGCCCAAATGTTTGGGGCTTTTTTTTTTTTTTTTATATGTATTACCTCCAAAATAGGTCACAGTCACATGCTTCCTTCAAACAGATACACAGCCAAGGTGCTCACGTGCCAGGGTCTGAGGGGCTGTGCAGATCCTGATGCTCCCTGGGATGTTTTGTTTCTCTCCAGAAAGAGGCAAACCTGACTGAAAGCTAGATCTGGAGCTGAAGATCTTTGTTGCAAAGCATGGTTTGGGTTGACCTGCCTTAAAACCAGCTTTTCAAGTTTTGATTCAGATCTGAGCCTACAGGCAGACTTGTCCCAGGTTGCATTGCCATCCTGGCACCTGGTGAAACCCATTCCTGCTCACCCAGAGTATCCCAGAACAGCCAGGCAGGAGGGAAAAGTCACAGGTGGATCTTTGGGTCTGATATTTAGATTTGGATTCATTTAAGGGAGATATGTTTCAACTATTGCAGCCATAACCAAAACAAAGGCAAACACAGGGCATCTGGGCCATGGTGAATCTCAGGAAAAACACCAACCCTAAATAAAAACTTGTCACTTGGCAATGACTCTGCAGCTGAATGAAGGTATTTTTCTGTTTTCCCCAGCAGGGAATGCAGGAAGGCACAGCCAGGGAGACTTTCTGGACGTTTTACACATGCCCCCTTCTTATTTTACTACCTCTTAGACTCCTGAGAAAGCCCCTCTCCCATCTTTGGGGAAAAGGGAAACCAAATACGAGTTTCTGGAAACAAACAGGCTTTTTGATTAAAGCCTACTGAGTTATTAAGCTAGTATGGAACACATGACATTGCAGAGCTGCACCTCATCTGTGACTGGGAAGCATTCAGCCTGATCCCAGCACTGCCCCAGCAGCAGAACAGCCAGCTGGCTTCTGGGGAGCTCCTCCAGACTAGAAACTTTCAGTGTCACTAAATCATAAGCCATGCCACAAGGTGAAGCCTTTTCAGCACATGAAGTGCAGAAGAGCTTTGGTGCCCAGGCAGGAATACAAAGCACTCTCTGGGCCCTGTTTCCTCAGTAGGGGTCACACCACAGGCTAACCCATCACCCTTTGCAGCCACTTGCTGTTGCACCCCAAAGGGGTGCTTTGAAAACAAGCCTGACCTAAACTCCATTTGTGACAACGATCACAAATTTATTTTGAGACCCAAACTGAAAGAAAAAGAACCAAAGAGTTGCTTATAAATCATCTGATCCACCCATCCTGACCTCCTGGCTGTGCAGTGAGGGAGCATCACCCTGTCCCAGAGCTGAGCCCAGAAAGGGGATGTTCCTTGTGAGATTCATCAGTGTCATGCAGCTCTGCTCTCTTCCTCCAACACAAACTGTTTTTCTAGGATCTGTTTAAAAAAAAACAACAAGTCTACCAGTCACCTTCCAGCTTGCCCTTTACATGTAGAGAAGGGTGGGGAAATGCTGTCAGACCTGTGCCTCCCCTCTGGCTGGAGTGCATGCCTGGGCTCCCAGCCTGCTTCCCTCGGACTGACACGCTGCTGCCAAGTTGCCATCAGAGACAAAACGGAGAGCACTGAAATGGCAGGAGAAAGCTGATCCCTCATGAGGCATCAGGGAAAGACAACACACCCCAAGGCCTCTGGAAAACAGACTCTTGCCTGGCTTCCCAGCCATGTGTAAATTTATGAGGCTTGAATGAAATTCAGCTAAAGCATCCAGGCCACCAAGTGCTTATCCAAAATGAACTCGATGGCTGGACTTTTGTCCATTTCAGAGTCACCTGATCGTGCTCCACGCTGTCTCAGTAGCTGAAATACCTCAAATAACTATAATAATCATTAACCCTTCTGCAGGCACTACAAGGCAGGATGAAATTCTCCAAAAACTCATAGAAACATGCTAAAAACACACAGACCAAGACACTACAGTGACCCTGACACACAGAATCACAATGTCAGGGGTTGGAAGGGACCTAGAAGATCATCTAGTCCAACCCCCCCGCCCTTTGACTAATCAAGAGCAGCACTTAAGAGAAGTGGAATTGGGTGGTTAAGTGAGGCACAAGGTTTACTTGCCCATATGCACCTACTAACGTGAACATATGGATTTCTTTACATCTTGACCTGAGAGAACAGGCATAAATCTTGAAAACTGCCACCTGGTTTCTGAGGTTATTTTTCCATTTATGGATTGAAAAACATCTAAAGCCACGTGTTTGTGTTTTTCTGTTGCAAATAGGCAGCAACAGACAATTGCAAAGCAAGGAGATGGGTGTGAGAAAGAGGATTTCTAGTGACCCAGGGGAAAAAAAAAAATAAATCAAGGGATGAGTCTGGGCCTGCCAAACAGCTGGTTAAACTTTAGGGCTGTTCTGAGGTTTGTTTGAGAAAGCCTCTGCCTGCCTTTTTTTTTGCAATGCTCTCCCCAACACCAACATACTGGAAGGTGCTCCTTCCAGCAGGAAGATCGAGACTTGTCCCCTCACCTCTGTGAAAAAGCAGTGTGTTTTCAAACATTGTTTTCTAAGAGAGGCCCAGGGCTCTGCTCAGCTGAGTGCTCAAATGCTTTCAATGTGTTACCACCCCTTCCTTCAGCTGTTTCTGGCTACTCCCATCCCCCTGGGTCCAGACACACTGCTGACCCATTGCAGCATAACCTGCAGTGGGGTTGTTGAGCCCATCTCAGCACAGCTCCAAGCCACCACTGCCTTCACCTTGGCTGGGCTCCCAAGCAGAGGCTGCAACACCTATTAATCATAAACCCTGATGAGGAAATCCAGCTGCCTATTTCACCCAGCTACAACCAGGGCCAAAGGCTGCCCTGCAAACAGCTCTGCCCTGGGAACCAGGGCCCAGCTGTGCACACAAAGCCAAGGGGGGAACTGGGTCTTCAGCTGTGGTTGAATTTAGAAGCATTCTGGTTGGAAGAGACCTAAGATCATCAAGTTCAACCATTCCCCCCCAGCACTGCCAGGGCACCTCAGCACCACATCTTTTAAATCCCTTCAGGGATGGGGTCTCCACCACTGTCCTGGACAGCCTAGGCCAGGGCCTGAAAACCCTTTCAGTGAATAAATTTTTCCTCATATCCAACCTAAGCCTTTCCTGAATTTGCTGCTGGTGCTGGGTTTTCCACCTGCATGCCACCACAGCCTGACATTGCCAAGTGAGAGATTTGTCAGGACTACAGGAGAGGCTGAAAATATCCACCAAGCCCTGAAGGAGCCTGTTAAAAACTTCTCTGACTGTTTGTAGGGGTGAGTAAGGGAAAATGGACACAATTCCCATGCTGCAGACTACCTGCTTCACACCCTGGGAAAAGGGTATGCTGGGATCTCAAGCACAAGTCCAGAGCTGTTCAGCAAATGAAAAACAAAGATCTCTTGAACATTTCTTTGTTTCTATTCATAACCACAATTTCATTTGCATTGATGTTTCCCGACCAATTCTCTCCTCAAAATAATTGATGGGGAAAAGATCAAGAGATGTAATTAAGAGAGAAACAAACAAAAACAAAGGGAAGATGGTGAATGGGCATGTGACTTTGGGTCAGGGAAGGAAGAGGAGCAGGTGGTGGAACTGATGAGGGAGATTTAATGAACTGAGATTGACTTGGAATAACAAAGGAGGAGGAACCTAATCCTACTGTTGGATCTGTACACATATGGACTTACTGTAACAAATGGTCACCAATCCATCAGCCTTAAATTAAAGATAAGGTGGGCAGGAAGGAAGCAACACAGTTTATTCCCTCCTCCTCCCTCTCCCATCAAACCAAATCCCTTTGCATGTGTCTATGTCTCTATTGGCAGGATTATCATCTGCCAGCTCTTCTCAACCAAGGTGGTCACCTGTCTATATGCCACCTCTTGGGAGGCTGCCCCAGGAATTGAGGGTCCTGGTCACCCCAATTCCATGAGGGTGTTTCATTTGACAGAGGTTGAGGCTCAGCAGCCTCAGAGATATTCACAGGACTCTGTGTGTAAATGCTGGCTGAGCTTTAATCAAATGCACCTCACAGACAGTCCTGTGTGACAGAAAGCAGAGCTGCCACACCACGGGCCTGCCAGGAACAGCCTCACCTGCCATACCAGCATTTTTGTTCTTTTCTATCATTTTGGCCTTTGCTTTCTCCTTCTAGGACAAGCTGCAGAAACATTCTGCTCTTTGTATGTTGTGCCAGGCTGAAGGCGAGTTCACTAGATTGTCTAAATATATACCCGGGTTTGATGAATCCTCATTAAGTTTTCTGGGATAAAATGTCTATTTTAAGGCCTGGATCCTCCAAAGAGAGCTGCATGGTTGGACACCCTGTTCCCATACATTCAGCCAAGCACATGCACGTGGTTTTCTTGGTGAGATTTGCCCTGATGTTTGGCCTGGCAGGAAGTTTATTCCAAGGAAAACACTTGTAACCTGATGTCTCCATGGCCAGTAACTAATAGTGATTTCTCCTTGACCAGCAGGCAGAAAATGGATAATCAATTCATGAAGATCACCACTGACATACATTTAAAAGAGGGAAAGCTTGTGACTCACAGGGTAGTATCAGGAGATAAGAAATACAATTTTCTGTTTCTGCAAGAACCCTCCTATGTGATTTCCCAGCATGGACTAAGCATTTGCTGATTGAAATAATTCAACCAGATCTCCTGTGACCCAGGGAAAGGGCAGGGCAGGCACAGGTGGACATGAACACAATGTCAAGCCCTGCCACATCAAATCAGGAAAGGGGGAAGAGTAGGGAAGACAGAAATTTGGGAAGTAGCCACCAAAGTTAAATTATTCTCCCTATTTATAACTCTGTAAGAGAAGCAGGAGGGAAACACCAGCTTGAACTTTCCCATTTCCCTGCTTGCTCTGATTTTCTCAACCTGGGTATTGACATCCAAGTGTTCCAGCTTCACAGCAGCTGAGGAGTCCTCACCAGAAGCACCACTGGGGTCACCAAAGCAGAGAGGAGCAACCCTTACCCTGGGTATGGGACACATCAGTGTGTGCTCTGCCCTGTCTGTGGGGACCTTCCAGCCTGAGCAGGTGTCCAACCTGGCCATCAGGAGAGGGACTTGTCATGTTGGATGGGAGACATGGGAATTTGGGATACTGTGGGCACACACCAAGGAAGTACAGTCAAACATTTGGCAGGTGCTAAAGCACAACTGTGTTATCTGGTCTCAGACTTTGCTTCTCCCAAGTTCCACATCCTAAATGGTATCACACCTGAAGTGTTGATTGGCATCACAAGGGTGTTTTTATTGCTTTTCAGGTACCACATGGGCCAAATGAGAGCTGAAAAGGCACATCCCATCACCCTCTCCAGCAGGGCACACCAAGGGCTGCCTGCTCTTCCACCAGGCTAGCAGGGGCTGGACCCCACAGCCTGCTGTGCCCAGATTCATTATGCTTTCACCATGGAGGGCAATACTCCCAGCTCACTGAAACATGGCCACAGAGCACCCTGAGAGCTACCATTCATCACCACCAGCTCTGGAGAAGACAGGGTTTTTCCATGGAGAGCACAGCATAGTGTCACTCACCTCTCACAGAAGGATTCTGGAGGAGTGGTCAGTGGTTTTAACATCTCACTGCACACAGGTTAGGCAGTCACCACCTCATGGCCCTCTGCTTCCTTTTGTGGGCAGCTTCCATTGGACTCAGGCTTTTTACTAAAGGGTTTCTCCTCTTGCTTCTTTTTTAACAGGGGCCTGAAGCAAAGCACGTCAAGAGTACAGGAGGAGGAGGAAGGTGAGAAGTGAAGGCAGCAGAGCTCGGTGGTGCATGATGCTCTTCTCAGTCTTGCAGTTTGGGACCTCTCCCATCTTCTTTTCACCTATGAAATCCTGGCTGCTTGCCACAGCATAATACAGCAACAGGGGAAAGAGAGGAAGAAGGCTTAACATTTATTTATTTTAGTGCGATCATTAGGATTATGTCAGGGGGAAAAAGCATTAATACATAATCTTTTCCCTGTGCTATACAACATTGGCTGCTTTTAATTTAGAATTAAATTGAAACACTCAGAGCAGCTTTGAACAGCAGCCAAGGCCTTCTCTTGCATTGTGTGAGCAGCTGGGTAGTCTTTCTACTCTCTTCTTTTTTATTTTTGGGCCGTGGTGCCTTATTTCAAGACCTGTGCTGAGGGTCAGTCACTGAAGGTACTTGTCACCACAAGTGCCACAAGGTCCCCTTGGCTTGGAGCTGACACATCGACCACAGGTGAAGGGGGAAGTCTAAACCACGAGAGCACAGTTCCCAGCAGCCCAAAATCAGCCAATTAAGCTCCACAGCTTCAAGTATTTCAAAAGGGACATCCTAAATAGCACATCAAAATGCACATTGGGTTTTTTTTTTTACATGCTAAATGCCAATTATTTGTTGTTTTCTCACTGGCACACGTTCTTTTACATGCTTTGTCACACATGAGGAGGCAAGTTCACACAAGAGGAACTAGGTTTGGAGGTATAAACAGGACAGGCAAGGCTGGGTGGGGTAAAGCCAAATTTAGTTAAGTGAACTGGTCATCTTGTTTTGTTCGTGCAAGAAGCCTACTCCAGACAGTTCTCACCAAGCTGATGAGAAAGGTACCTCGGTCTCCCTGCTCATTTTCATCTATATAAGTACTAGGTTTTGTCAGGCTAAAGAATTCACTGTGGATTCAAGCATTTTCCTTAATTATTGGTATTCACTGAAAGAAAGACTAAGTTTAAAGGGGGAAAAAAAAAAAAGAGAGAGAGAGATTGCCACCCTTTCAGTGCTGCTGTGAAGGGACCTCTGCTTATCACAACAGGTGCAAAGGCCACTCACAAAACCAGAAGCAGTTCAACACTGAAAGGCTAAGAAATTACTTATTCTCTTTGTCAGCTGCTCACACAGGCAGGGTAAAGGCTACTTGGAAGGAAAGAGAAGAGGGTAAAAAGAAGGGTTAAAGTTTGTCACAGAAAAAGCAAGCAAGCAAGCAAATATGAAGGGTACACAAGCCCACAGGTTCACAGGAGACTCTGGGAGATACACTGACCTTAGCATTAATAAATAAATAAAAGAGGGAGGCAAAAAAAAAAAAAAAAAAGGCAAGCTGAAACAAAACTACAAGCTCACATAGAGCAGGAAGGAGCAGCACCAGCAGGCTGGGGATGGGGGGAAATTTTAACAGTCTCCCACTCTGAATGGGGAGGGGAACAATGCCAGCTGAAAGCCCAGCATTCCTGCCCCTGCAGAAAGGGGCTCGGCAGGTCTTTCTGATGGCTCCCACTAATTACTCTTTCTTGTGCATGGCAATTCACGGCCAGCTCACAGAATGTACTCATTTCCCTCTCCGAGGGGTGATTTGTATATCACACCTACAGAGTCAACAGATTGGGTGAAAAAAAGTATAATTAAAAAAATAAAAAACCACAGAGAGAGAGAAAACTCCTCTGATGAGAAGCCCACCATTTGCAGGGTACTGCTCTCCCTTGGGTTCTTAGCTGGGTTTTCTTTTCTCCATCCTTCCCCTTTCAAGATAAAGCATCAGAAGTAACTGAAATGTCATTTAATAACACCCCTCTGTTAATCCCTAGAGCTCTCTCAAGTGCTGCATAAATTTCACCCTCTCTTCATAGAGCTGAAGGTTGGTTTACATCTGGTGCATCTTATTTTCTAAGGACGATAGTTCTGTTTATTTTAACCAGGCCTGGGATGATGTGCAAACCAGCCATGCCTGTTAGATGCTGATTGTTCCCAGAACCAGATGGTCAAACCTTCCTCTTTCAAGACAGCTGACTCAAAGCCATAAAAGAAAACACTAAAAATGAAAACAATCATCAACAACAACATCAAAAAACACCCTGCGGTGGGGAAAAAAAAATATATATATTTCAATGTTGGCACTGTGAGACAGAAAAAAAAAAATCTCAGAGAAACACTGTTTGGTTTCCAGACCCTGGAGGTCTAGTGTGCAAAAGAGGGAATGTGCTCATTGGGAAGTTTCCACCAGTGGCAAACAAACAGGAGGAATTCTCTAGCTTAAATATGACAGATGTTCATACCTCTGCTACCTAGCAGCAGTAAAACCCCCCTGTAGCTTAATGAATGGTGAGTTAGAGTAGCAATAAAACAGCAAGGTGAGCTGCTGCTGCTGCACCCATGGGTTCTCTGGTACCCACTGCTGCCTCCACACTTGACAGCCAGACCCAAAGTGCTTCAACTTCATTTTAGCACCAAGAACCTGGTGGTTCTCCTCCTTCCTAGGCCTTTTTTGTTCACAACTGGCTCTGGTTGAATTGGGCTGCTTTGTAGGTCAGTGAAAGCCACAGAGGACACCATCAAGTGTGAGGAGAACCACACCTTACAAAGCCAAACCTGCCTATGGAAGTTTTAAGGCAGCACAGGGTCTCTGTAAAGCTACTCCAGCCTAACTAAGCCTGAGAAAACCTCCACTGAAAGTTAAATAAGTCCAACATCAGGCTGCAGGGCAGTTCTGGTTGTACAGCCAACTGGCTTGTTCTGGCTTAACACAACCAGTTCCTCCTCACCTTGGCAAAAAACAATAAATCAACATACATTTGCAACACCGTTGTAACTAAAATGAAAAATATTTCTAAAAAAAAAACAAACCACAGCCAGGTTACAGACAGAAACAAACAAGAAACTACAAAGCAGCTTGTGAATTTTCCTCACCAAGGTGTAAACGTGTGGTGGCTGCGTGTAAACAGCATCAGCTGCTCCACAGTGGTGGCTGGCAGGGAGGCTCTCACCCTGCTTACACATAATGCAGTTTTTCCTTCCACTGTCTTCCACATATCCAGAGGAAAAAACACACAGAAGCTGCATAAAGACTCTGAAAAAAAAAAAAAAAAACAACAAACCAAATAATCACTTTGACCATCACAAGAAAGATGTGCAAAAAATAAGAGCTGCCTGTATGCCTTTCATCAGCTACTTTAACTTTCCCTAGTAAGTAAGAAGGATGTGATCCCAGCATGAAAAGACTTTGGGACCATGTCAGGAAAGACAGAAAGCCCATTTCAAACATTACAAGGACAGGAGAGGCTTCAGACTTTTTCAGAGTTTCTCATTCTATTTTCTACAGTTCTTAGAAGTGGCAAACTCTCAGTTAAAGGATGTGCACGCTCTGAACTACTGCAAACTTAAGCTAAACATAGCACTAGATTTAAGAGAAAAGGTCACTTAAAAGGCTGTTTGTACTTGAGCTAAAAGCAGGTTTTGAACTAAATTAAACTGCAAAGATTAGATGCACAGTCGAGGCCTCAGTGCAAGTGTTTCACAAGAGCCCTGTGATAACAGGTCACAGGAATCACTTTATTCACATCAAAGACTTTTGGACAAGGCTGTTACAAGTCATTCCTGCTCACAATTAGATCACTACAGGTGAAAAAAACCTCAGTTCAGCACCTCCTTCTGCACAGAAGCACTTGCACAGCAGAAGGAACTGCATATACCCTCATCAAGTACCTTGAAGGGTATTGTGATTTGAAAGCAAACCCCTCTGGTACATGTCAAGTAAATAATGACAATGCAAAAAGAAAACAGCAGGTAATGGTGTTGTACAAACAAGAAGACACTGTGTAATGTCTGCTCTGGACTGGGGATGTTTTCCATGCTCACCAGTTCCCTGGGATGACAGGACTTTGAGCTTCTTGCCACCTCTGAGCACTGGCACAAGGCAGATGGTTAATAACAAGGCCAGCACATGGCCAGCATGTGCTCTGTGCTGGAAAAGCTTTCCCCTGCTAACTGGCAAAGGAGGGTTTTAATCCACCATGGAACAGCTCCCTTCCAAAGCTCAGCAAAATCTGCTTCCCTTTGAGTCAGGCGTAGGTCAGAAAGGGTTTGGCCTCTTTGCTTTGGGATTGAGGGAGAAGGGCAGAGGCAGAAATGCTGCAAGTGCAGTTGGGCTTTTGTAAACCTGCAGAAATCCTGTATAAATGTGAAAGAAGCCACCAAGCTCTGTGCTAAGGAGAGCAACTGGCACTTAAAACCTTGATAGAGGAAGCATTGACGTTTATTTAAATGCACACTTAAAGATAAACACAAAGCTTTCTGCTCAAACATTTTGAGGAATATGATCCTTAAGCAAGATGAACAAGTCTTTAATAACCCTTGTGTTATGAATTGTCATGATAATTAAGCAGTAAATCAATAGCACAGTCACACATGCTGCAGATCACAAGGGCTGTAGTTTGAGGAACAAAAGAAAGGGCAAGTTCCTCATCTTTTATGACAGTGGCACATGGTGTATACACACCAGTGACATTTTTGGTACCTCTAGTCACCTACAAGGCCATCAAGGTTGCCCAGCCAGGGCCAGTGGATGGGGGTGAGGGCAGAAATACTGGAGCAGAGATTGAGCCTAAACTGAAGCTGTCAAAGCTATGCCCTGGTGAGTGAAATAATACATGTGTTCTCCTGCCTGGACCAGGCTGCATTAGCACATCTGGGGCCCACATTTACCTCCTCATTGGAGCACCTTTGTCATTAACACTAAAAACACATCCTGGAGGACATCAGGACTTGAGATGAAGGAGGTGAGAGGGGAAATAAGACACCTTGCCTCTCCCCTCACCTTGTTCCTCCCTCCTCCTCCCACACAGCTCCAAATCACTTTGCAAGTTGAATGCTGTCAATCTCCTCATGGAAGAAATGTATTTATAGAAACCCCATCTCTGTGGCTGAGCACTTTTATGGTACCAGATGCTGGAGGACACGAAGTCAATAAAATAAAGCACAGATCAAGGAAAAGGGTCAAAATTTTCTGCTGCCAGCAGTGAGAATTACAGCTTCTCTGACTTCTATGGAGCCGTGCCAGTTTACCCCAGTGAGAACTGGGGCTGGCAAGTGGGTACAGATGTAAATAATTAGGCTCAGTTTGCTGTTTGGACAAGAAGACATTTGTCCTTCTCAGGAGAGATTTTGCTAGGAAAGGTTAATGTCTTCTCCTTTGAAATACAGCAGGGCAGCTGCAGATGACATCAGATTTTCTGCCATACTGTTTAATATCAACACACACGAAGCCTTCCAAAGAAGCCCAAGTGCTGCTTGAGACTGTACTGAGAGTGATGGTCAGAGGTATCACAATAAATGACACCATTTAGAGATTCCTCTATCATATGGTTGTGTTTAAAAACAGGGTTATCTTCAAAATATCGAGGCACTTGCAGACAGAGCAAAAGCTCCAGGGCATCAGGCACCTTTCTGGTAACCAACCCACTAGAAACACATGGATCTTGGATATACACTTAAAACTCACCTGCTTTCAACAGAAGCCATCAGGCCAGGAGGATGCCAGGGTATGTAACTGAAGGATCCATATTGCTGTATTTTGGCACTAGGCAGCAAAAGCAAGAAGAAGTTAAGTTAATTAAAATTCATATGTCATTTCCATTTCCTCTGCATGTCTACAAGACTGTTTATTCTCACCATCTGAAAGAGATTCTCACCATCTGAAAGAGATATTAATTGCTGCTCTTGGTTGGTGAGAATAAACACTACAAGAGATCAAGTTCCCTAGTGAAGCCTTCTCAGTTTTGCTTTTAAAACTCAAATGGAACAGCTTGAAAGAGCTGCTTTTATCTGCACAGCAATTGGATTAGAAGGATGCAAGCCTAGGATGAAGTCCATTACCACTTGTCCACCAAAGTTTTGCTGACAAACACTAGATCAGTGTTAGTTTCCCATTTCCATCAGCCACAGCTCAACATGATTGAGGCCACGTCTGGAATATTGTGTGCAGTTTTGGGGCCCTCAGTTCAAGAAGGACAGGGAACTGCTGGAGAGAGTCCAGTGCAGAGCCCCAGAGATGATCAAGGGAGTGGAACATCTCCCTGCTGAGGAGAGGCTGAGGGAGCTGGGGCTCTTTAGCTTGGAAAAGAGGAGACTGAGGGGGGACTTCATTAATATTTATAAATATGGAAAGGGTGTGTGTCATGTCCCTGCATGGTCCCTGGGACTGGTTGGAGTTCCATTGGCACTACTTCTATTGTGACTATAGCTGTGTTTTTCACTCCTAGGTGCTTAGACTTGTAGATCCTGACAATGAGCGTGGTGTGAACACTTCCCCTTTGTCAACATCACTGCTTTTCAGGCCTTCAGAGAAACTCAGCTGAAAACCAGCAACATGTGTTTTAGCTGGATAAGCAACGTAGGCTCCTTCATCTCTGGAAACACCAGGCCAACAAAACTGGACAGAATCCAAAGCAAGGTACAATCCGACCACTGTCAGATCCCAGCTTACTTACAGCAAAGCTACTCCACATGCTATTCATCAAGGGCTGGGTGGAAATGGTACAGTTGATGATCAGATGAATCATTGGCAGAAGGCTGGTCTGTGGCCTGGGACATACCCCAACAACAAAAAATATAGGATAGGAAAAATTAATGTCTGTGGTGAACTGAGATGCTGTAAAGAGAAATAAACTTCTGGGAGGCTTTGGCCAACCCAAGGAAGTAACCTGCTTGCTACAAAACAACAGGAGATAAGTTACATACAACAGGCCAAAAAAGTTAGGCAGCCACCACATCCACTACTGCCATTTCCCAGCTGAAAACTACTCACAAGAACCTTTTAGGAGGGTACAGTTTCCATCAATCTTTGTATTTGAAAATGAACACACATATTACTAACCATCTACCTGGGGTGATGAAAGAGTCCTTCAGCAGCAGAAGAAAGGCTGGTGAGGCAAAAAGAATGGGGCTCATCTGCTCATGCAGGAGGGTGAGGAAGCTCCAGAGTCCATGTGGATCTTCAGCAGGTCTTTCAGCTCCTGGAAGAGCCACTTAACACCAAAGGGTTGTAGAACAGGCCCATAGCATTTCCAAAAATGAGACACACACTATGGAAACGTTGGAAGAAGGGCATTAAAAAGCAAACAAACAAAATCTGTTTTGAAAATTGGTCTGACACTGGCCCCTTCAAAAGCTGGTTGTGCAGTATTTATTGGGTAGTTGAGCTACATGTGGTGTAAATGGAATGGATTTCAACTAAGCATGAAGAAAAGGAATGACTGTGGTGTACTTCCAGCCAAAAGCTCTAGAAAAGGGACCGAGATTCTAAGTAATCAGTTTCTAAGAGGAAACAGCCTGAGAATACTTCTCAGTTAACAGTATTTCTTTTGTCTCTCGACCAGTTATTTACCTGAACACTTTAGTTCTCAAGAGAGCTGGAGTGATGCAAAAAACCTGCCTCTCTTGCAGCATCTGTTTACAAAAGCTGTACCTGCCGCGGAGCCATCTCGCCACAACAAATTTGGCTTCAGTGCTAATTTGCCCGTCGTTAAGCGTCACTTGAGACAAAAGCCAGGCCAGCAGGAATCGGCAGCGTCTCCATGAACACATCCCAGCCAAATATTTCTGTAACACCAAGGCTGTGAAAATGAGGCAACAAAGAGAAATTAAAGTAGTGTCATCTTCGGGGCATTTCTGAGCGAGTCGAGGTGCATGCAGGACTTTCCCACTTCCCATTCTTTGGGGAATTACACTCATTTTGTGTGCAGCACAAAAGCTGGGCTGGTGCTTTACACCTCACCCCTCATTTCATGCATTTACTGCCTTGCTGCTGCTGCACTAATATTAGGCTGGCTTGATGGGGTGGGAAAATAGTATTTTGTTCCTGCTTCTGACCCAGAAGTCGAAAGGGTTTTTTTCCACTGACTTCAGGCCAGCAGGAACATGATGTTAGTGAGGAATAAAAAAGGGCTGCTTGTTGCATTGGAAATGTGCACCTCTGACAGTGCCATCACAACCTGCTCAGATTCTCTCGGGTCTGTTTCTCATACACGCACAGAAGCCAGCTCTAGCAAATGCAAAGAATGACAACTTGAAAACTAATTAGTAAATCCTTAGGCTTTTGAGTAAAGGAAAGCACATCAGTGACTTGCTGATCAATGCACCGACCCTCTTGTAAAGCCCTCGGGTGTCTGGGGAGACACATCGTGGAGATTTGATTTTTTTTTTCTCTCCCCAACAAGTTTTAGCTCTGAAATGACACGTTGAGAATATGTAATATATTTATCCCTACATCTTCACAATAGTGCAACTGCCATTATTGGCAGTGCAGGAATCAGATACTAAATCCTAT
This sequence comes from Ceyx melanurus, assembly GCA_024611195.1. Lineage (NCBI taxonomy): Eukaryota > Metazoa > Chordata > Aves > Coraciiformes > Alcedinidae > Ceyx > Ceyx melanurus. Next base: position 322,353 of record JANHGL010006394.1, read on the forward strand.
CCATCACTTTGAAAATGTCAGTCCTTAACACCAGCCCGACAGCTCTAACACACAGCCTCCCCAGGAGATGCTCTAGCCCTTGTACAAACAGTTATTTTGAATATCGACTTCTGAAACTTTCTCTTCATCTCAAGAGCAAACTTGTGCCTATTTATTATTAGCTATAGAGCATGCCAGGTATTCATGATTTCTTTTTTAAAGCATAATGCCTTTGTCCCCCAGAAACACACTCAGAGCTACCCCAGCCCACAGAGAAGGTGGGGATTACCTGGAGGCCAAAAATGAAGTGGCATTTCTAGAATCCCTGCCCGATAAAAATCTTAATTGATGAACACAGTTATCCACATGACTGCAAGAAAAAGTATATCCCCCCCTTGACCAGTGAAACATCTGGGGCTGCCCCAAGGTGTCTGTAGACACCAGCCCTACACCCAGCACAGCAATATTGTGTGCATGGCAACACTCCAAGAGCACCAGAAGTGAGGTTAAATATCATTTAGGGAGGTGCAACACCAAATAAAAGGTGAGATCCAGGGGGAGGAGAAAGATTACAGCAGTGCAGGATCCTGGGGTGCTCCTGTTACACACGCATCCCCAGAGCTCCTCCGGGCTTTTGGCTTTAATTAGCATTTGTTAACATATGGAGATACTTATGCAGAAGGAAGGTTGGCAGAGAGGTTACCAGAAACAGCCTCTTTCCCTTTTCCCCCATCCCCTTCCCACTGGGGCACAGGGGCCAGCTCTCCAGCTGGTATAAATCTGCAGTGCACCACTGATTTACACCAGCTGAGCATCTGGCTTCAAGACGTTTCCCATCATATATAAAAAGAACAGCATCATGATGTGCTGCTTCTAAATCTCTCTCCTGAGCCAAGGCCATGGTCCTCACCTGTGCCCTGCTTGGATGTCTCATGCCATGCCATGCCACCTCCTGCAGCATCACAGGGACACAGCCAGGCCCACTCCTGGTGGCTGGCACCTGGGGAAAATAGGTGTGGGATTCTACATCCCATTTTATCTCACTAAAAGGAGGTGGGAGAGAGGAGGGGAAATCTCTGCCCACTCACTCTCCTGGCTGTGTGGGGAGGATTAATTACCCAGTGTTTATAAATGGCTCTGAAGGGGTCAAGTGAGGGAGTGATCGATGTCAGCTTCTCAGCATCACGGTTAACAGCTGACCCAGGGCTGCTTTACATTTCTCTTAGCAACAAATGGCACCCATCACCTAGCCTGGACTTGCAAGGGCAAAGCTTGTCCCCTGTGCTACCATCCCCTGCAGGCATCACCTGCCTCTCACCCAGGTCCTGGGAAGAGGCAACACAGCCCCAGCCACCCTCCTCGCAGCTCCTGGTGGAGAGCACCCACCTCCAGCCCATGTCTGCTGTCCCCCACCTCACTCCCTGCCCAGGCACCCCATGTGCTCAGCTATCCAGCCATTTATTTCCATGGCTTTCCCCCAGCAGTGGGATTGCTGTGTGCAGAGGAAGGAGCAGTGGGGGTTCCTCTCTGGAGTCTTCACCACCTCCCACGGCTCAAACCACATATGACTGCAGCTGGTTTGGTTCACTTCATGTCCACAGTTCCTGACAGCACTTCCCCATGGATAAATGGCAGAAAGGTGGCCCATCTCTTTTGAAAAAAAAGTTATTATAACAGTAAATAACTTACTCAAAATTGTCTGGCACTTGAGTCTTCAGGCTAGTCAGGCTTCTAAACTGACTTGAGTTCCTTTTCCTGCCTGTCCTTTACATGGACAACCTGAAATGAAATACAAATGTTTTGTTTATGTTTAAAGCCACGTTCGTTTCAAAGACAGTTTCTGTGACAATGAAGTTAAAATACAACAGGACTCTTTCTGCATTGTGGACACCATGTTTTGCTGATCCTGCATTCCTGTGACAAATGGGACTAAGCCGTGCTAAGATCACCCATATGGCAACACTTGCTGCCTCTGGAGGGAATCACAGAAGAATAGGAACCATCTCAGGTGAGAGCAACAGCAGAACAATCTGCTTGGCCATGGTGCAGATAATCAATCTGGCTGATGCCACAACCAGCCATGGGCCAGGAGCTGGACACTACAGTGGTGGGTGGCAGATCTTGCCATGTGTAAAGCTGGGAAAGGACAAGAACCTGAACCAGAAGCTGCCCCATCTTCTCAAATTCCAGCAGAGCAGCTTTGTGCAGGTCTCCTGTGGTCAAAACTCCAAGGTATTTCCTTTTCTCCAGACCCCACAGCACATGGACAGCTACACACTACCAAAGGTGGCATCACAGTGCTCAGAGCATCACTGAATCTCTCGTTTCCTCAGAGAGGTAACAAGATATTTGGCTTTAAAGCAGATAAGGGTGCAGCCTCAGCTCTGTACCTCCTGAAGTCCCTGGGAGTTTTGCCACTGGCTTTAACAGCCAGGCAGTCAGGGTCACTGTATGGTGCTTAAACAGCCCCTCTGGAATCACAGCCCTAGACTGCAATTAGTGCTGATTTATTCTGGGTGACTACAGTTCAACACAGACCAGTACTGGTCTGGCTGCCACTATTCATCCTTGAGATTTGCCAGTAAAGGCAGCAATTCTTTTGATCTTCCTAATAGAGAAAATTGGAGAGCATACAATTAGCCTTTTTTTCTCCCCACTGCCATTTGGATATAACTGCAAGTAGTCTGAGGGGGAGCTCTGCTTGGAGCAGGCTGCTCCTCCAGTCCTGCTGGCCACGTAACGTTGAAGGATTTAAACACTTCTTATTCCACTCCTGAAAATGTCAAATACGTGCAGGGGGAAGGAGATTGAAACAGGAGTGAGGGCATTGCCTGGGGCAGAAAAATGGGCTGATAGAGGAACTCCTGGCATCATTTGACTGTAGAGCAGCTTGCTTTACATAGCTCACACATCATGATCTGGCAGGGATCAAGGTGTGCCCCAAATCACTGCCTATGACCAAGCTCACAGCAGAGTGAGAGAAGAGCCCAAATTTGTCCTTCTAGCTCCTCTGACTCAGAGCTGCTTGTTCACTGCTGGGCTGGTGTGCCTCAGAGGAGGGCAATGGCTGAGCTGTCCTCCACCAGCTCTGGACAAATACAGCAGCAAAGTGGTCAGCAGGATATAAAGAAGCAAAAAAAAAAAGCACATTTCTTTGGCTAGAGCAAAAGAGATATATCCAGGACACCTATCCTCCTGTACAAAGGATCTGCCAAGACAGCAGTCATTTATTCATCCTCTCTGCATTGTCCTTGTCCTTGGAGGTGTTTTCTCTGTGCCATTCAGCATTCGTTCAATCTGTAGACAAGATGTGATTACATGCAATAGTTGCTCTAATGACTGTTCTCCTGGGCTGAAAGGAGTGAACAATCACAAGCCCTTTCAGAAGAGGGACAGATGGAAGCAGAAGTCACCACCCCGAGCAGTGGGTTTAGGCAGTGGGACGTGACTAGAAGCCACAGGAGTGGGCTGGGGGCTCCTGCAGCAAACGAATCCTGTCCTCCCACCCCCCAATATGGTTGTGATTATTTCAAAGCAGGGGAATACCAACCATTACATCTGTACTAACACACCACAGGAAACCAAATTGTAAAGACATCAGCAATCAAGACCAGACTCTTGGTTGGTTTGTTCAGTATCAACAGCCACCAAAGCCAACCCCGGTGGCAGCTGCAATTGGCACAGCAGAAAACTGTGTGGAGGGTGAATAGGGAGAAGTGGGCACAGAGGAAAAGTCTCTCTGGGATCCTCTCCTGTTTCAAGAGCAGCTTGTGAGCTGTTGTAGAGCTGAGCATAGCTAAATGAGTCTGGGGAACAGAGGGGTCACACAAACATGTCCCAGTCAGTGTCATTCACTTTGGCATTTCACTTGACATTCATCCCAAAGTTCAAGCCAGGAAGCTGCCAGAGAAACCATTCAGCTACAAGCCCTTTCTCTCTTCTGGAAACATCAGATAACCAGAATATTTCTCACGGCCAGAAGTGTGTCTGCTGTTCCTCACGAGCCTAACAAAGCATAAGGCACACTTTCCCTACCAACAATGATAAAATACTGGCTAGTTTGTTTGTCTCTTTGCTTTAATGATTAAACATCCTATAGGGGATTTCTTCATTGGAGGTTTAAATCATGAGAGAGACCAGTATTTTTTGAAGAATTCGCCTAATACAGCCCAAATGTTCCAGTATCATCTCTGCTTGGGCACCAGTTAAACATCATTCTTACCTTAAGACACCCAGTTTTAAAGCAGGCATTAGCATTTAGCAAACATTTCCTCAGAAGAAACAAGTCCATGCAAACTATGAATATCTCAACTTCAAAAAATCCAGGAGACTCTCTTTTAAAAACCTCCAGGAGGAGCCTTCCTTTAATGTTCTGAGTGCCTTGAAGTCATTCACAAATTAAAAAGCAGAGAGTATTAATAAACTGGGTAGCTTGTGATGTGCACGTGGCCCTTCTCTCACGGGGGCAGGGGGTGAACTGTGCCACTCTGCATCAGAAGGCCACACCAGAAAGAACCCCAAAACCCTCAGGCCAAAGGGATTCAGCAGCACACTTTCCTCCAGTGGTCTGCCACTGACACAGACACCCTAAAAATATGGGGGAAATTCTGTTTGCCATCCACACAGAAGAAAATCCATCTCTTGTGCATGCTGCAAGTCTCTATGGTGCAGCAAACATTAAGCATGAAACACAGTGATAAGATGAAGAAAAACAATATCTATTTGTTGCATCCTTCTGCATCGAGACTTCAAGTTAATTTGCTTCAGTAAATATTTAACAACATGCTGAAGCCAAAGGGACTTTAGGTGCTTTTCCCTCATGTGACTATGAACTTCTATCTGATCATCTCCCAGAGCCATGAAGGTAGTGGTTAAACACACAGAATTCACCAAAACTCACTGGATCCTGCAACACTGGAAATGGGGCCACTCCTTGAAACTAGTGACAGTTTAAAACAGTAAGGAAAAGCACTTTTTTTTTTACACAGCAGGTAATGATTTCTGGAATCTGACCCCACCTTGTCTTCTCTCCTGCCCCTCTTGGGATGGAAGCAATGCTGCTCACCCCTTAATCACTCTCAAACCTCAGCTATCAGCATTCTCCAAACCAGGGAAGCTCACACAGCAGAGGGGAAATCTGCATTACTGGAGAGAAATCTGAAAAGCTGAGTTAAGAACTCAAAAAGATACCAAAACCCAGATAGGATAATATTTCTCTCCTGTTTTAGGGAGAAGAGGGGGACCTAAAAATAACAACAACAACAAACCCTAAAACCAGTTTGCTCTAGTTATGATAATCCAGGCATAACATTTATATGAGAACATAAAATACAGCACACAGCTGTAAGTAAAACAAGATGTGTGTTCCTGAATAATGGGAAAATATCTTGCCAATAAGGATATATTTTGAGCAAATGAAAGATGACCTGGAATTGACTCTGGAGTAACAACTCGATTACTTATAAAAATAGGAGGCAGGGGAAAAGAAAAAGGGAGAGGAAGCAGCAGTTGGGAAGAGCTTATGTTATGTGGTATTTGATGTATTGACTTTGAAAACTTTCCTTTTGATGAATAATAAAAACAATGCTGTAACAGCCACCTTCCTGCCAAAAAAGTAAGACTGGCTGGGGATTTTACAACTAACGTGGCTCTGCTCACCCAGAGTCCTCATGTCAGAAGGCCACCTTTTAGCTCAGATGGTGAAACTGGAGCAAAAGAGATTGAATAAAGAATGATTCTGAAGGTGAAGGGGGAGAGGAGCATGTGGCACAGCTCCTTGAGGGAGAGTTTACCAGCTCTGCAGCCTGCAAATTGTTTCCATGCTGGTGTGCAGAGCAACAGGCTCTTGGAAGGGACCCAACGTGCTCACCAGCTAAAGCTTTTCTTTCTCTTCATATCCAAGGTGAGCTCAGTGTTGATAAAAGCACAAGATTGCCAGGCTTGGTGGTTGAACAATCTGCCCCCACGGGTGAGACGTTGCCCTCCTGGGCTCTAGGTCCTTCAAGTATAAGGCAGAGCTGCCAGGTATGAGGCAGGGGGTAGAGGGAGGGCAACACAACCCCACACCAGGTTACTGCTGGGAAAGCTTGGTCTGTATCCTTGCAAAATATCTAGGAGGAGTGTTGTGATGCAGGGCCCTGGAAAAAGCCACCAGTGAATGGAAGTACATTCCCCTGAATATTAAAAGCAATTAATATTCAAAACACCTCTACACTTCTCAAACCCCTCAGCCCTCATTCCTCAGAGATATCAGTGGCAAGGATGTCTCTGTGACTCCCTGGATCTTCATCTTTCTGTTGATGTTTCATGCAATGCTGTTTTCTGGACTAACACTGGTATAAAACAAGAAAAAGAGGCAGAATCAATTCACTTTACACTGTTTTCAAATGGCTCTACAGATAAAAACAACATTTTGTGGATTTCTTTCAACCTGCAATTGCATTCTGCTTTCACCCCTGTGAAATAAACACTACTCTCACCCTTGTCCCTCTCCTCCTTTCCCATATGAGTAATGGACTTTTTCCCCTAACTGGTTCTCTCAACTTCTGGATGTTTGGGCCCATTCCACCCTCTCCCATAAATCTCCTTATTTTTAAATATCAGCCTAAAAGTCTTTCTCCTTAATCTCTGAGGAACAGAGTATTGGGATCAACTACAATGCATTTCTGCAAAACATAGGGGCTTGCAAAACACCCCAGACAGTTGTTTTTATAGCAGAGAGGGAGCAAAGATCAGGCCTTGTCCTGACTTCCAGCTAATCTGAACGTACATGAAAGCTCCCCATGATACACAAAGAAATATTTTCTATATGAATTTAAGCAACATTTCATGCTCTGCACAAACAATGCTAGTGTTTGAGCTAAGTTTTCTGTCCAGTGGGTTTCTGATATATGCTGCTTATTATGGCATCCTGACAGGTTTCTTCTTCACTTTCTCAGCTGGACCTGTTCAGAGGAAATAGGAGGACCAAGATTTACGAACTTCAAGCAGCATTTTGTTGCTTTACATGACTAATTCAACAAAGGTCAAGCAGTGAGAAGCAAAGAATGGAGGAGCAAGTATAGAAGCAACATAGAGAAAGGAACCTGATCAATCTTCCCCTTGGAAATGCTACAGAGAGGACTGCTCTCCTTGGAGAACATGGCTTTGTAACAGAGATGTTGCCATCATTACTGGGATGACTAAAATGTGAAGTGCAACTACTTCATCTTTTATACAGCTCTGTGTCCACAGAGGGAAAAGCCTTTAGAAAGCAATAAGCCTGTAGAACACCACAATTATTAATCTGGGGTATTTTATCTCTTTTCCCTGGATAAATCTATTAGCTGTGCATGTGGCTCTTTAAACACAACCCTTTCCTACGTCCTCTTCCTTTGTTCTTTTATTGGTTTAAGCTGGAACTTACCAGGTCAAGAAAATCGTTCCCTTTTTTATTACAAGCCTCTATAAATAAGAAATCCTACATATGTTAGGAGTAAGAACTAGAACTAATTATTTGCCAAGATCTGTCTTTCTTAGTAAAGAAATTTGTGTAGGTTTTTTGAATCAAATGGGTATTGTCATGTGCCCTGAGCAGAGAAAAGCCTCATCAGAAAGAAGACAAATGGGAAGGAATCTGTTTCCAGCAGCCATTGCTGAGCTAGGGGGAAAAGGGGCTCCAAGCCACATTCGTTCTCAAATCACCAACGATCCCTTACCACTCACCTTGATGTTAGACATTTTTATTCTGTTTTATAGGAGGATACAGAATTTCTGTATAATTCATTCCAGAAGTCTACCAGCACTCCCCTTGTAAGGGAGCAGTTGATGAGAAAAATAAGTCTTCACTGCAGCACTAAAAAGGGAACAAACTGAGATTAAAACCTGGATATTCTTTCCCTGTACCTGCATCCAGTACATCTCACAGGGGAGACCTGGGTACCAACAAGCATTCAGATGATGACTGCTCCCAGGGGAAGTGTTCATGGTCAGTGCTCTCCTCAGCAGTCCCCTCTCTTCAGGGGTATCCCCTTCATTTTTTTTCCCCAGCAAGGTTGAAAAGGAACCACCCAATTTCATGCACACCTTCAAACTTCAAGGTCTCACCCAGCAGTTCTCCTTTCCTGAGCTGGCACCTATTGAAAGCAGATGCTTTAATCAGGTTTGCCAGTTAGGCTGAAAGCTTTTCTCTTTTTACCCTGCCCATCAGTCCACCTTGGCAGGATGATGATCAATGCTAACTGCAAAATTATGGCCAAGTAGATCTTTGTCTTCCCAAAAGTAAGTTTCTTTGCTCTCCTGTACACTGCTGTGAATCACATTTCCTAGGGAGGTGAGTTTTTGTTCAGAAACACCCAGCGTGTTGCTTCAGCTTTGCTCTGTTGTCTTTTGAGTTTGGATTTTTTTTTTGTTGAATTCCACACCATTTTACAAGATGCACATTGTTGCTACATGGTGACAAGCTTTTAACTAGTAAGGAAGAAGCTTTTACAATTGCACTTCTGAAAAGGTTCCAATTTCTTTCTCATAAAGATTCTTAGGATAAAAAGCAGATTAACGTTCAGAAGTAAGTTAAATGAAAACTTGAGGCTGCTCAGAGGGAGATGTTAAAGGCTGACTGGCACAAAAGGGTACTTTCTGGCAAACTTCTTGAAGCACTAAAAGAAAAGGGTCAAGAGTCATCAGCTTAAGTAATGATCTCCAAGGCAAAAATATTGGCTGGTCAATCCCATAACTACAATGGACTATTATATGTATGTTCTATAGGCTGAATGCATCAATTATACTCATCGTGTGGCTTCTTGAGAATGCTTAACTTGCTATTTCCTTTTATTCAATATGATAGCACATAAATTAATGCAAAGGCATAGATGAGAGTGGTTTATACCTTCTCTGTTTGGAATTTTGAGGAGCAGTTGCTGCACTATCAATAATTTAGAGGGGAGGGTTGGTAGGGCATGTCTGTGCCTGGAAGTGAAGTTCTGTCCACTAACCACACTCATGCAGGATGGGAAACAGCTTTGCCATCAATAGAGCATCATAATTCCTCTCCTAACAGGAAATGAGGACTCAGTGCAATACTGCTGTTTTAATTTTAATGCAATTTAAAAGGAAAAAAAAATAAAAATGCCCAGCACCAGATGCTCATCAGAAGACCATTAAATGTTATTACTATATACTATTTCCCTTAGGAACTCTCATGGTTAAAAATCAACAATAAGCAGCAGCCTATAGCCTTTTCCAGTGCATCTCTTTAGCTGCAGTTCAGTGAAGAGGGCTGACAGGTCAGAAGACTCATCACAAGTTTGATTATTTCTCAATAGGCACGCTGAGATGAGGATAATTGCTGTGTTTTTACAGACCTCCTCACCACAGAGCCCCTTCCTTCACCCTGATGAAATGTGGCTCAAACAGCTTCCTGCCCTCTCTGCTTTTTTCACTCTCCTTTCCAAGCTGCATCTGCTGTTTCATTTCTCACCAAGGACTGAGCACTGGCCCCTTCACACACATGTGGCTTCCTGCAGAAAAGCAACAGCCCACCACAGATGGTGGATGGACGTGTGGCTCTGAGCAGGGCTCCTGCACCAGCAGCTCTGCTGGATTGCCACCATAGAATCACAGGGCTTGGAAGGGATCTAGAGAGATCATCCAGTCCAACCCCCCTGCCAGAGCAGGATCACCCAGATCAGGTCACACAGGGACAAATCCAGGTGGGTTTGGAAAGTCTCCAGAGAAGGAGGCTTTCTGGGAGAAGGAACCAAGGAGAGGCTGCAAAGCTCTGAAATCAAGGGAAAACTCACTGCTGTTTTTGGGGGTTAAGTAACTCAATGGTTTATCAAAATAATATTAGAATATTACAAGGAACATAGTCCCAAGCAGTTGGACTTGATGATCCTTATGGATACTTTCCAACTCAAGATTTTCTATGATTGTAAAAGTGAGGAACTCCAGAAGCAAGGAGGAAGGGTCATCAAGACACACAGCAATGAGAACTCAGGACACTTTTCCTGCTCTGCTGCAGCCTCTTAGGACCCATCACTGAAAAGCAGCAGTCTTAGGGACTAGCCATGTCATGTGAAATAGAGACATTGCACTTCTCCATGTCACTGGGACCCCATGAGGATGGGTTCAGTAAAGATTATGTGGCCTTCAAAACATAGTGCTCCCAGGAAAGCCTTATATTGGCATTATTAGCGGGCATACAAAGCACCAACACCTCTACTCCAAATTTGAAGAGACTCTTAATGTACTGCAGGAAAAAGGAATGCTGAAACCTCTCCAGACTCAACAAAGGATAAGCCAGGTTGGCTAGGGACAGGCAAGGTACATTGCTAAAATCTGTCTTCTATTCCTATATTTGGGTTATATCACTCTTAAAGGAATTACAGTCTTTAAAGGAATAACACTTTTTTGAGGAATGTGTATCTGGTCCTGCAAGGCTTTGGTACCATCTTCATTTTCACAGCAGAGATCTTGAAGCAGTCAGGTAAGTAACCCCAATGCTGCAGAGCCACTGCTGAGAATCTTCTAGGAAATTAAGCCAAACAGCTCCAGCACCTCATCACTAAGGAGTAATTGAACACTTTGATAAGACACTGATGATTGTGCATTGATTAAAGCTGATAAGAGAGCACAGACTCTCCAGGTGACTATAACAAAAAAAAAAAGAGACACGAACTTCAAAGGTTATTTGGATTCACACAACAAAATCCATTTTGTTATTTACAATGTAAAAAAAGGCTCCTCGTAAATGAGGCAAGAATTCTAAAACAGGGAATGGTGAAATGGCACAACTTGAAATAAGAAACTAATCAATGCTCTCAAAATGGCTTCAATCTGTCCCGAGGACTCTAATCATTTCCAGATGATAACATGGGACTGATTGGATGTCTCTGGCAGCAGTTCTTATCAAGGCCTGATTATAACTACAATAGGAAGAAGAAAAATTGGTTGGTAGAGTAGTGGAGAAGGCCTGAAGAAATATGCAAACAGTTGCTCAGTTTGGTGTAAATCTACCTGATCTGGTGGTTGCAAGTTAAGGCAGCAACTGCTGTTGGTCATTTCCAGCCACTCTGAGATGCTCTTCATAAATTTAGCCAAACATATGCTGGAGAATCATTTTACTTCATGGTAAAAGCAAACCAATTTGCAACCACTTGCAGTTTCTACAAACTAACAAAGCATCCTGAGCTGCTTCCTGGTTTTAAAAGCCTTTTCAAGCTCCCCTTAATTGCACACCATTTTAATTGCTGTGTTTCTACCTCTAGAGATAGCCATGCAGTTGTTACTTTTTATTCATATTATTACTCCAGACAGGAATCAGACTGTGCTTTCTTTGCCATGATGAAAAACTTTGCAAAGATATGAGCCTGCTCAAAGAGCTTTATCTAAATGTGTAGGACCAGAGGCAGCAGGTGGCTGTAAGAGCCACTGCAGCAGAAGAAAAATTAGAGAGCTCAAAAGAAAGCAGTGGACTCAGTATGAAGCTAGGTCTGCAGTCCTATCACTGTATCTGCAGGATGCAGGAGCATGCAGCTCAGATCATTCCAAATGTGGAGATTACCCATCTTTTCTTAGATTTATAAAATGCTTTGGGTGGGAAGGAACCTTTAAAGCTCATCCAGTCCTACTGCACTGAGCAGGAACATCTGCAATTAAAGCAGGTTGCTCAGAGCCCTGACCAATCTCACCTGGTATAGTGCCAGGGATGGGGCATCAACCACCTCTCTGGCAGCCTGGGCCAGTGTTTCACCACCCTCAGTGTAAGAAATATCTTTCTTATATATCTTAATATCTAGTCTAAATCTTCCCTCTTTTAGTTTAAAGCCCCTTGTCCTGTCACAACAGGCCTGGCTAAAAAGTTTCTCCCCATCTTCTTATAATCCTCCTTTATCCAGACATCCTTAGGCAGGTCCTGCATCACTCAGTTGTTTCACATCCTATCAGAAGCATTCCCTGCAACACGGCTTTGATGCAACCATGTGAAATCAGGTGTGTATGGCAAGACTGGAAATCAAAACAAAGCTCAAGCCACACGTTTCTGGCTTGATGTCTCAATTCACTAGGACTTTTTTTAACATTACCTTGTGCAGATGTCACTGCAGAGACCAGTTTCCCACTGGTGTGCAGTAATATGAGGGTGAACCCATGCTGCAGCAACTCACCCTTTCCAACTGAAGAATGAACATCATTTGCAGCAAGAACTTGCTTTTAATTCAGCCTTTCTCCCTCCATTCTTGTTTCAGTCATACCTTGCACAACCCAGACTGAAATATTAAGCCAGCAAAGATCTGCACAACAGCAAAATGCCCGTGAGGCAGCGAGTCCATTCATCAGCCATCACCATTCCCCAGTCTCAGGGAAAGCATCAGTCTCTTCTCTGATATGAGCACAAGGATTTACTTTTCATGATTATTGGCAGATTTGGAATCAAAAGCTTCAGGCTTATTGCAGCAATTAAATGCATGAGTCATGTATTCACTCATTTGGAAAGGTTCCTACTTTGTCTTCTTGCTCACCAAGACTGTAAAAGGAGCATTGCAAGGAGGAAATCTGTCCCAGGTGCCACAGGACAGATTTGTCACGCAGCCTGGTGGCATCACCTCACACCCCTCTCCTCCTCCTTGTCTAAAGCAACTGCCAGATTCCCACCAGAGATGCTGCTGCTCTGCCTCCTCCTGCCTGGGAGTCCTAGCAGGACTGCAAAGAAGGCTGCTTGCCTTTCCCACCCTTGCCTTTACAGCCCCATCCTGCCATGGAAGGACCTATGGAGCAATAAATGCATGCCCAGGAGAGCTGGTTGTGTTGTGGAGAGAGGAGGCAGAGCTGCCTTCCTCCTGTCCTGTGCCTCCCAGTGCTCAAAAGCCATTATGGTTATGAGGTTGTAAGTGGGTTCTGCTATGCAGGCTGAGGAGGAATTAATGCAGCTGGGTTTGGAAGGACAAAGAAAGCTGGTGCTCTACTATGATCGATGGTCATTGATCCAACACTAATTAGTTAAAAAAAAATCTTTTAAAATACTGGAATTACATATAATTGCTCGATTATTCATTCTACCTTAGTCCTGCTTCCTTGATGCATTTGACTCCTACTTAGAGCAAGTATTTTTCATTAAACAATAGCAATGTGTTTATGAAACAGTGAGAGGTAAGCAACTGAACAAAGGTGCCACCTCCTTCTCCAATCTTTGTTCACTTTAGCACTGGGCTTTGCAGGAGAAGCTTTGCATGAGCTTTGGGATTTGGATCCCTAAGGTTGTCTCATCTAATGTAAACATCTAAAGACCTCTAATCTTGTCACCAATAAAGCCTTTTACAGACCTCTCCGAGCTGATCGTGTCTTGTGAAAGTGAGTTCCATGAGTCAGCTTCCTGTGTGAAACTGAATTTTCTCTAAGAGATCACAGTGCCCTGTTTTTTACTCTCTTCAGAGAATTTCTGATGTAGGTTTCTGTATGAATGAGTTCTTAGAATGCCTCGTAAACCTGGCCTGTGATCTCCTTTCATATGGTTCTACCACCTCTTTCTTACACCAGCCCCAACATTTACAACTCTTTATTGAAATTGGCATCTCAGAGCAGTGTGCACAGTGGAATCCACCACCCTCTCACGAGGCCAGTGGCTGTCATTGTGTGTGGTGTCTGTGTCAGATAAATCTCCACCAGAACGATCACTGTGTTCCCATCCACACAAAAACATTTTTCCTCCCCATTCTTAAGTCCTCACCCACTCAAAACCTCAAAATGCAAGAACGGGATAGGAAAACCAGTGACTCCAGCAACAAGGAGGATGCAGCAACTGGATCTCCCCCATTTTCCACCCCAGCTCAGCTAAGGCTCTGTGAGCTCTGCACTGGGGGTCTGCTCAAGCTAAGAAGGTTCTGTGGAAGGTGTTGAGCCTCTCCAGAGGAGCTCCTAGGAATAGGTGAAGTAGTCAAGGCTCGTAGTAAAGATGAAAAACTTGAAAGGGGGGTGTGTTTTAAGTAGGCTGAGTTACAAGTGGCATATGGTTGGAAAGGGCAGCTCTGCAATGGTGTAAACTCCAGAAAGACAAAAAAACCAAAGCCTTTCCTTCGAGCCGGAATTGAACCAGCGACCTAAGGATTACTTTTCTGCAAGCAGCCTACAGTCCTCCGCTCTACCAGCTGAGCTATCGAAGGAAGACAAAGGAGGAGTGCCAAAAATGAGTCAAGACTGTATCAACAATAGCCTTAGGCTCTAATGGGCTTCCATATGTATTGCTTCTCACACCAGCAAAACAGGATCCAAGAAAACGACGACGACGAAAAAAGGCACAAAGTTAACTTTCCTGCAGAACTGGATTTTGGTTACAAAACTGCTATTTTTCTGCCAAACAGCTCGCAGCTCTTGCAAGGCTGTTGGTGATGGGAGCAATGAGGTTGGATTCCTGTGATGACCCATCTGCAATCTGGCTGGTGCTTGACAAAGAAATTTGCCTGCTCTTTGAGATGTTTCCTAAGATGAGCTGGGAGACAGGGGTCAACTCCCCTCCACACAATTCCCCACAGTCCTCCAGCCAAGTCCAGTAACAAATCATCAAACAAATCAGTTCACACACTCCCTGACAGCTCCCCCAGTGAACACAGAGCAAGGGAGGAAAAGCACGGGAAGGAATAACCATCACCATCTGAATTCAAATGCCACCAACTCTCACCATGCACAAGACCCTCACACATAGATGAGCTCCCAAAGCCTTGCACTGTTGCAACTGGTGGACTCCCCAGCCCCTGGGCCTGGGGGGCTTGAACCTTTTGTGAACTATCTGTCATCCGATGTTAGGACAAGAGGCAATGGGAGTCAGTTGGAGCACAAGAAGTTTAGGGTAAACACAAGGAAAAACTTTTTCCCAGTGAGGGTGCCAGAGCCTGGCACAGGGGAGTTGTGGAGTCTCCTTCTCTGGAGACTTTCCAAACCCACCTGATAATATTTCTGTGGGACTTGGTCTAGGTGACCCTGCTCAGGCAGGGATACTGGACTAGATGATCTTCTAGGTCCCTTCCAACCCCCACCATTCTATGATTCCATGATCTGTGTGAGGCACAGCTCAAGCTGCAGCAATTGAAAGCCAACTAGGTTCTTGTCAAACTGCAGTGATTCACCAGCATCCTGGCTGTCTGAACAACAGGGTGGGGTGGAAAGGTGTGAGCAAACACCTCGTTTGCTGAAAGCACACCAGCCTACTTGCAATGAAATTGTCTGTAGCAGTGTTACATCAGTGCCCTACAGCACATCCGTCCTTAACCCGTGCTCACGTCCACCTCCTCCTTGTGACTCAACCACAAACACTGGGCATGGGACAGCAGGCTAAGGGAAGTGATTATTCCTCCATATTCAACACTTACAAGCCTGCCCTGGGATGCTGTGTCCAGCTTTGGACTCCCCAGTTCAAGCCAGACCTGGACATACTGGATTGTGTCCAGTGGAGAGCCACAGGCTAGGGTATGGGGAGGGCAGCTCTGCTTGGAGATGTACAGTGAGAGCTTGGGAGGCAACAAACTGCTAACAGGAAAATTGTTTATAGATAAGGGAAGAAAAACACCATAAGATTAAAAATTTTCACCACTGCAAAGGTTGCCTGGAGAGTGCAATCTCCACCCATGGAGATATTCAAACCTTGACTGGACACAGCTCTGAGCAGATTAAAATCTACCCTGGCAAGAGGTTGGACCAGACTATCTCCAGAGGTCTTTAGCAAACAAAAGTAACCACAATGTCAGGAATGTGACTTTACAGAACAGATGAACCCACAGCAGAACTATCAGCATGTACTTCTCTATATGGAAAATCCAACTCTGCATCTCACAGTCAGGCTCACACACACACATTTTATTTCTTTTCATACTAATAGACATCTTAAACCTTCTCTGATGCTAAAAGCTGCACAGATCTTGGTAGAAACTCAGTAGGATGTCTCCTTAATTTGCTCACAAGAATACAGGAAGGTCATGAAATATCTGACTTAACTACAAAGTACAGTTGCAGCTTCTCAGAGGCTTAATCCTGGCACTTGTGATGTGTCATGACATTCATGTACCCACCAACGACTATCAAGTCAGCTGATTCTGTGAAGAAAAACATACAATGGAGAAAACCAGAACTGCTCTGTGTCTGCCAGGGTGATATCTGCACTCCCTGGAGTCAGATGGTCTTGGTGGGAGGAGGTCCCTGAGATACCCATGTGGAGTTAATCTTGTGATGAGAATGGCACCCACCAGATAGCAGGGACCCAGGCTCCTAAACCAGAGCAGATAGTGTAGCCCCAGGGCTCTAATCTGTTCCAGTTCCCACAGCATTTTCCAGGGGGACTTCAGGCTCCTTTCAAGCCCCAGTTACCTTTCAGAAACCCATTCAAATAATTCCCTAGTCCCACACATGCTTTCAAGGACCCCAAGAGAAATTCACTGCTCTCTCTACTTCAACTCATTGGCACTGGTAACTCACCACTGAATTAGGTGACAAATACAGACTTCAGGAGAAGTATCACCACCTCTTTGCTGTCAGAAGTTGTTGCTGGTGAAGATAACCCTAAACAACTTGTACTTTCCTGTGAGAAATCAGTAGCAGTTAAGTCAAGATAAACATTCAAATGGAATCAGATAAGGAGTGGATGCTCTTACTATCTATGCATGAACAAATAGGACGTAGAAACCACAGTGTTGCCTTGACAATAAAAAGCATTGGAGTCCTTTTTTTGTGCAACTTGCTAGCAGTGATCTAGGAGTGATTTGGGAGAGATATTCTCCTAAACTACAAATGTACCCCCCAGGGCAGCTTTTCAAAGCAGACATTCCTAGGAAAAATTAATGAATATTTTTCTTTTTTTTTTTTTTAACTTGGTAAGCTTTGAATGCTTAACAGGTTTAAAATTTGGCATGGAATTCATGAAAGATCTCTGATTATTTCGATTCCTTTAACTGATGAAATGAAGATAGCAAGCTTTGAGAGCCATGTGACTGGAGCCCTGAGCGATAGAAAGGGAACAGCTCACCTGTTTCATGTGGTGTAGAAGGAGATGAAAGGAAAGGATGTAGCTTGAAAGCTGGGTGGAGAACAGCCAGAGGTAAAGCTACTAATAGCTGGACTGTATAATTACACTTGGTAATGTTCTGTGTTTTGTTAAGCTCAGATTAGTATATGATGGTCTTCAGTGCTTTGGACACTTACAGGCTGACCTAATACAGCCTTAAATGGTTTAACTTGGGTTTTTTTTCCAGTGAAAAGCTAAAAAATCTGGTTAATTCTGAGACAGTAGGAGGGATTGGTTTGTTTCCTTTTGAGATGGGAATATGCACATGCTCTGAATACGAGCAGTAGGTTAGACTCACAATGAATTTGTGAAATCTTTTGTGTTCACTTATGTTCTACTCAGGGTGTGTTACACACCACTAGTTGGCTGCTGTGTCTTCTACACCACCAGCTAGTGGTGAACTTGGGGTATCTCCAATTGGGAGTCTTGTGTGATACCCCTAAAACAGAGGAGGAGGAGGTTTTCCTACTCACAACTGGAATAGAAAGTCTGAAGCATCAGTGAAACAATCACCTTCTTCTGTCTACCTATTAAAATTCAAAATAGAAATCCCTATCTTTGTATTTAAAGGCTGAATAGCAGCTGGCACAACAGACCCCCTGCCCTGTCTGATGCCCCCAGGTTCTGTTGTGATGTAAATAATACGTACAGCTCCTTGGGCCAGCACAGAGATAACTTTAATAACATGTCAGTGTGAACGAATGCCAAGGGGCAGGAAGGTGGGAATGGAGAAGGAATAGAATTGGGAGAGTACACGAAGGTTGTGTCTAAAGGAATTTTGACTGCAGCATGTTCTGCAGTTCAGGAAACATGGAGTTTAAAGGCTATTTATTACTTAGAGCTATCAGGTTTTGTCCCACTCAATGCTCCAGATGCTGCACTGCTGTCAGTAATGCACATCCAGGGGAATACTTTGAGTATTCAAAACCTAACCTCTATATTCTTATCCACACATACTTAATTTTGCTACATAATCTTATAGGTCTGGAGTGGCTTATAATAGAAAAAATATTTCCTTTACAGATCAATCATTTTAATTCCATTTTCTTCATATATATGACCAGTTCCATTCCTAGTTGCTGTGAACCCTAAGTCATTGGAAAGCCTGACCCCAATCTAGTTTAGCTTCAGATTCCAGTCAATAAGTCCTATAGGACTTTTTTTTTTAGCTTAGGCAAAGGCTCAGCTAATCACTCATAGTCTCTCTGTGCCCTGGTCTTATCCCAACAGCAAAGCAGAGAGCATTTCTGATTGATGCCTTCTGCTTTCCAGCCCTGTTTCTTCCCCCCCATAAGTAAACATTGCTTTGTGATAGCAGTTGCAAAGGCTGTGGTCTCACTTTATGCTTCAGTGTCAGCAAAATCCTGAATCATCTGGAGGAGGGCAGCAGAGTGAGGACAAAAGCAGCACTGTTTGGGACACAGGAGAGCCCACTGCCTGCTACAACTGCTTCTCCTCAGGAGGCAGCCCTTCCATCCCAGCCCCTTCCCTTCCCTTTGCTCATCAGGCCTCTCCAGCTATAAAAGCCCTAATGAAAAAGAAAGATGGATGTCATCTATACCAAGGAGAGGCTCAACTGCTGGTGAAAAAAGAAGTGTGAAATTCCAGTATCAGTGTGAGAGGGAGAGATATGAGCCCACATTCCCTAGGAGAGAATTTGAATGTGCATAATTCTTTTCCATTCATGAGTGGCATTTAAGGGGCAGCTTTTGGAAGCTGAGAGGAAGACCCAGAAGAAAAGCAGCACTTAGGAGTGGAGAAAGTATTTCTGACCTGAGTATTTGGGACTATTTTTGATACACCAGCTTGGTTTGGGCTAGGGAGATGTGCATGAACAGCCCTGATGAATAGGTGTGTTTCCTGATGTGTCCTGCCCACAGCTAATTCTGAAGACCAAAAAATAAAATCCTTTTGGGGTTAAATAAATAAATAAGAGTCGTGTACAACTATTTGGTTTGCTTTCCTCTTTACAGAAGAATATAGCAGCCCTGGCTAAGGAGGAGATTTGGCTGTGGCCAGGGATACTAGTCTCTTACACTCATGAGAATGTAATTTATTTTTAAAGAGCACTTTAATATAGCATAACAATGTTACCACACATCTTGCTCAGGCAAAGAAATTTTCCAATCTCTGTTCTGTGCCAGGTAGAGTGACTATAAAATGAGTTACTGTACCTTACATTTCTGCCTTGGCTATAGTGACAGGAAACGAATTAGACAAATTCTGACCATGTCTTCTGGACCCAAATCCACATTATTTGGATGCTTAAGAATTACCAGCTAGGTGAGAGCTCATGTTTCTGGTGGGAGTTGGATTTAAAGGATGAAATAAATGATAAAGGAGTGGAGAGTAAAGGGCCACTGTGGGGCCCAAACCAGTAAAGCAGCAGCATTTAAATGCTTTTCCAGCTAAACTTTAACACCTCACAATGTGGCCAAAATATGTTAGAAGGATGTCTGAGGCATGAATGCAGGGCTCAGACCACGTGTTAAACTAAGCTCTAAACACAGTTTGATTTTGCCTGGTTATTCTTAAATTCCAAAGACCATATTGGAGCCAACTACACATACTAATCCTAATGGAGCAGACCACACATTTCATAGCCCAAGAAGCTACTGAACTTCTTGACTCTGGCAAGTTTTGCTGGGCAATGATAAACCCAGACCTACTGGGTGGCCTACAGCAGGCCAGAGAACAAGAGTTTCAATCCTGGGCTTCTCTTCAACCAGCAGAAGCAAAAAATCTTTGGTCAGGCATGAGTGTTTTCTGATGCCTCTTTTGCAAATGTCAGAGTTTTTGGGAAATTACTCTTAGAACTGCTGTTTTCTTATAAAAAAAAATCATCTGTCCTCTTCCCACTTCCGTATGAGAAGTTAGGCTCCTGTGAAAAGTGACTACCTGGACTGATAGGCTGTGGAGCAGAGTCCAACAGCTCTGCCACCATCCATCCCTCCATCCTGAATCCTACATAACCCATTTGTGCTCTAGAAAAGGGGAGGGGAAAGGTTTTGGTTTAAAAGGCTGTACTGAAGAACTGTAAACAATGTGGAATGTTCATTACAGAGCAGAGAGGGTGCAGAGAGAGCAATGGTGCAGTTCACCTCTCTTTCCTCTCCAGGCCACAAGGATCTGTCCTATTGTCAAGCTTTAAATCTCTTTCTGCAGGCTTGCAAACCTCAAACTGACTCTGCCCAAGACAGCACGATGAAGACAGTCTCCAAAGACACAAAGGACTCCCCCAAAAATTGCTCCAGTTCTTTTCAGAAGCAGCAGAGAAAAGAGGGGGGGATCAAAGCTTTTGAAGACCTATCTGCAAAGCAAGCAAAAGCTTCTGAGCTTTGTCAAACTTGGTGAGCCTGCTGCCTTCCCCAGCCCAGAATGCCACACACTTGGGGAGGTGCAGGGCCCCGGGGAGCCCCCTCACAGCTTGGCAGGGCAGGCTGAGAGCTATTTGGATTAGAAGAGGAATTTCAAGTGGAAACCATCTGAATGTGCGTGAGCCTGCCTGAGGTTGAGCTGTGTTTAAAGAAAACAAACTGGCTTCTTACAGTACCCCCCACAAGGTCCAGTTCTAGAGGGGGCATAAGCAAGCCTTGTTTTTCCTGCCATTGCAAACTTCAGTGGGACTGTGTGGGATTTGGATTTCTTTTTCCCTGTTCTGAAAGCAAAGAATCAGGAAAAAACTCCTGATACCAACAGTATGAATAAATTGGCAAGATATGCTGTAAATAGCTTCGATGCTGAGCAAAAATAAAACAACAAATTGTATTGCAGCCATTTTAAGATTTCAGCTTCCTTCTTCACCCCTGCCACTAAGCAGGCTTCCTCAACATGTGACAAGAAAAAATTCAGAGGGATGCTTGCCAAGTGTTTTCTGACCCAAATCCTAGAGGTATCCTCCATCTGCAGCAACAGACAGCTCGCTGTGGTCTGTCATTACCTTCTGTTTGGTTTTCAACACCAGCTACCCTAGTTAATGCAAGAAGATGCAACCACCAAAGACAATTAACAGAAAAACATTAGCAGCATTTTGGGGGACTTCTCTAACCTTGAATAGAGCCAGAATACAGAACAATAATGACTGACAAGTGTGTTGCTTTAGTGAACTAGGTAAGCTCAGCTATTAGGAAAAGAGGCTGTATAAAGCCTGGTGGAGAGGATTTAAGGACAACAGATGAAGGGCAGAGCTAACCCTTTGGTTTCTGTCACAGCACCACACCTACTTGGCCTCTGTCTGCAGGCAATACATTTCAGAGCCTGAAAGAGCCAGGCAGTCAGAAATATTTTTCCTCTAAGACTGAGACCCAGTTCCACATCCACAATGTTCTATGTAAATGTTTGCATGCAGCCCTTCACATCGAAGGTTGGTAGCAATGCATGGTATTTAACCAAATGCCATTCCCCCAAGGGGTGGCATATTTTTGTTCTTGTAATCTTGCATGGAAATCGAAATGGACATATGTTAACATAGGAAAAGTCAACATGTTTCCCCTCAGCTAGGCACTGCTGATGATAGTGGCCAGAGATTCAGAAACTACCAAGGAAGAAAGTTGCCCACAGAAAAATGGAACCCCTCAGCTTGACCTAGGTGCTGGGCTGGGGATTGGATCTATTTCTCCAGACAAAATAGGCAGCACTGGCCTCATCAGCTCAACTCCATCATTTTGTTCTTCATCTGCCTTCTCTATGAGGATGGTCAGAGGCTGGAGCACCTCTCCTATGAAGACAGGCTGAGAGAGTCAGGGGTGTTCAGTCTGGAGAAGAAAAGGCTCCAGGGAGACCTTCTTGTGGCTTCCAGGATCTGAGGGGGCTGCAGGAAAGCTGGGGAGGGACTTTTTAGGCTGTTGGGTAGTGACAGGACTGAAGGGAATGGAATACAACTAGAGATGGATGGATTCAGATCAGACAAGAGGAAGAATTTCTTCCCCATGAGGGTGGTGAGACCCTGGCACAAGTTGCCCAGAGAGGTGGGAGAAGCCCCATCCTTGGAAGTTTCTCAGGCCAGGCTGGGTGGGGCTCTGAGCAACCTGAGCTAGTGGGAAGTGTCCCTCTCCTTGGCAGGGGGTTGGAACTGGATGAGTTTTAAGGTCCCTTCCACCCCTAAAAATTCTATGATTTGATTTAACAAACTCCCCTTTACCTACCATGTAAACATGCTGTGCTTAAAACACTTCTCTTTGGTAAACCATTCTCCCCTTTGCAGATCCATTAGGCCCAACATGAATCGAGCCTAAAAAGCTACTTAAAAGCTTTTGGAGAATTCTTTGCTTTTCCAGCTTCCCATTTCAGTTACTGCTATGTTTGCATTAAGATGCTTGTCTGAGTTCTGCCCTGCAGGATTCAGAAAAAAAAAAAAAAAAGAAAAATGTTCCTTTTGTACTGAGCACAACCAGTAGGTATTTAGCTATTTTTTTGTGTATCATGACAGTACCATCTGGCATTCATCTGCCTCAGGAGAATGTCCCCTTCCTATTGCCTGTATGATGCTGGCCAAAATGATAGAGTACACCAAAGGTTAACTTCCTGTAATATGGTCTCTTGGCTTATCTTGAGTAAGACAATAGCTCCTTTATATTCTTAACTTTGCATTTCACACATTCTCCTGCCTGCCTGGAAAACCTCCCCTTGTGAAGCCAGGGATAACGTTATCAAAATTAATAACAACAATCTAGAAGGCCAGTTGGCAATGCACACGCAGAAGGGGGGAAAAAAAAGAAATAGAAAGGCAAATTTGCCCAGTTAGCTTTGTTCTGTTCCACTGAAATTCTTTGTACAGTGGAAGCATAAATAAACCATTGCTCTTAGAAGTCATGGTTCACCTGCTGACTCAAAACCTCACTTCTGACAACCAGTGTGAGAAGCCAGGGGGATCTATGTGTTTGGGTTTCTCTTTCAGTCTCAGCCTAATTTATCTTGTCGGGTACAAGATCTCCAATCCTTTCCCAAAAGGCTGTTAAAGTTAGTTTGGCTTAGCCATGGCCTCCAATTATTTGATGATTTTTAAGCAAACAAACAAGAACTTGGCATGGGCCAGTTGAGACTGAGTAGTTCAGCTGCTGAGCAACCTCTTAAAAGCCATTTTCATCTTAGCCCCTTCCTCCAACAGCCCTTCCTTCATCCCTTTCAGGAGATACACTTTAATACTCCCAACCTGCTTCTTGCAAACAGCCTTTTCAAGAGAAACAAGCCAGTCTTGAGCAATTAAGACCTATAGATCTCCCTTCACTTCCTTCAAAGCCATTGTGGAGGTGCAGCTGAAACCCATTAAATTCAATTGAGCCCAAATGGCCCATAAGTCATACGGAAACTTCCTCTGGGCTTTTAACAAAGAGCCTTGCTTTAAATTCCAAATTACAAACAAATTCAGTCTGTTCAGCTTTCACATAAAACATCCAAATTAAAGAAAACATACAGAGAAAAAGTTGCATCAAATCACAGGGAGCATTATAGGAAAGTACAACCAGTTACTCTTGTTCTGAAGTTACATTCTTCAGTTAGAAATGTCATATGAAGTGACAGCAATAATTTCTTTAGTCTGGACTGGAAGCCATGCTTCTTTTCAGTGCATCACAAAGTAAAACTGCTGGCATTCACCACACCATTCTCTCCTAATAATAACAACACACATTAATATCTATTTTATAATATGTACTAATATAATATATAGTAGT